>VZTX01002884.1:185230-223097 GCA_013400915.1 Pardalotus punctatus
TACTCGCAATCGGGCCCGGGGAGTAAAGAATCCCATTACACTTCCATTTTTTTCTTAAATATATATTTTGGGGTTTCTCCAGCCTGCTTAAGCTGTCCTTTAAGGAACAGCCCGCTTAAGCTGTGCATGAGGAAGACTTCTGAGGCACCCCGAGGGCTCAGGGGTCGGCGCTCGGCAGGGCTGTGGGATTTGGGGAAGGAGAGGTTGCAGCACCAGCACCAGGGGATGCAGGATGAAGGGCACGCAGGCAGGGCTGCCCTACTCCCATCTCCTCACCCGCAAAGTTGCCCGTGCACAGCATAAGCCTACGGGGAAGATGACATTGGATCTGTGATCCCTGCCTGTGTCCCTTTGGGATCCTTCTGAGCCCCCCGCACCAAGAAGGTCTAGATGCTGGGTTTTCTCCTTCCCCACTGTGTTGAGAGACACTGTTTCTTGCCCCAAGTGACAGAGGTTAACCCCAATGAGGGAGAGTTCTGAGATTATTTTATTGTGAGAAAACTTTTGGAATTACTGTGACAACACTGCCTAGTCATAAGAGCATCCCTGTTCAGTTCTACTGACTGGCCTAAAGCTGCTATGCTTAACATTTTGTTAGTGTCCACTTGAAATGCACACAGCTTCTGGAATAGAGTAATGTGAAATATGCAAGATGTTTTGTGAAAGAGGGTTTGGAATACCTGATGCTTTTTGACAGCAATATCCTAAAGGATGGCTCTCTGTGGAGCTTTCTGTGCCCTGCACTCATCCTGAAAGCCAGAGCAGAACTGCAAGGTTTGATGTTTTACAGTTGCTAGAGAGTGCCAGGTTTGTGTTCAAAAGGTGAGTGAACTGCTCCTGGCTTTACAGAAGAGGTTTGTTTAGTTCAGCACAGAGGTCATTGTCAGGGCAGTATGTGTAAACTTAACTTTTGTTGCTGCCTTCACTGTGCAGGCTATGAATGGGAAACCTGCACGCCTGTGGTGACCATCTGCTCACCTTTAAGATGCCTCAATTAAATAAAGAAAGCTCAAAGCGCTTGTGCAATTACAACCGAGAAGTGGAATGAAAACAGCAGACAACACAATGTACAGAAATAAGCATCAACATTTATCTAACAAGGCTCGGTAAAATAAAGAAGCTCAGAAATTCAAAGATGGGTAGTGTCTCTGAGAAATGTGCCTCTCGTAGTTTTATTTGATTACTGAATCAAACTTCAGAGTGTTCTTGAAGATTACATAAACATCCACCCTGGTGAAGCTGGTTTTGTGTGTTCCTGTGCTGTAAGTTATGTCAGGCATTTTTTGTTGTAAATGACTCCATATAACATAGAGGAGATTAAGCAGAATGTTACAATATACAACATGCCAGCCATCTTCACCACAAAGCTTGCAAAAACATTTTCTTAAGACACATTTTGAAATGCTGACCTTTGTAGTCATTGCTTTATGGTGACCCTACAGATGTGTTTACACCACCAAAATCTGGTTGGATCTCTCTTGATTTCCTCCTTCCCCCAGCAGAATATATTTTTCATTTTACATGTGATCTCCATACTCTCCTAGCTGTCTTATTTGAGCATAAGCTGTGTAAACACAACAGAAAAGATAGTAAGCCCATAAATCACAGGGCTGCTACCCCTCCACATGGGCTGCTCCTTGTGAGGTAAAGTACTGCTGGGAATGAATAAGAGTGGGAGAAGCAGGGCCAGCGTGAGGCAAAACAAGAAACAAAAGGCATCTAGCCAGTACTGTGTAGCAGTAGTAGCATCAAAGTCCAATTTCAGTGTTTCCATAAAAACATTTGGCCCACAGTATGTGGTTCTTGGTCACCTGAGGAATTCCATTCAGCATTATGGGAGTCAGTGTCTCTATGGGCCTAGAGTGCTATAAACATTTCAGTTGTTCCCCTTTACCCTTTTTATTAAGTGTTTTTATAAAGAATCCCATCCTGTGATTGACTTATTTTTCTGAGCTAGGAAGTTATGCATGAGAATTTACTTGTTAATCCCAATTCAAAATGTCACTTAATACACCATCATCAGTTCACTTACTGTATTTTCCATAGCTATAAATTCAGCATTTCTCCACAGACATTATTATTTTTCTGCTACATAAATGCTTTTTAATAGGAACAAATCCTGCAGTTGTGAATTTGTAGCAGGCAGAATGCCCATGGACTGCAGTGAGAACAGATTTCAGGCTGGCCTGTTAGGACTAAAGTAATTTTGGACACAGGCTATTTTCCCCCCAGAAATACTCAAACACAAGTCAAGAATCACTTGACTAGCTCCAGCTAGCAGTAGCAGCAGCCTGCGCTGCCACATGCAGATTCAGAATTTTTTTCACAGATGGGTTCACTGAAAACACAGTCCCACCTACAGGCTGAAAAGATGAAATACTTTAACATCGCCTGTACTGCAAACAGACCTTACCACTCAGACTTGCAAACTTTTTCCCTGTTCTTCAAGAAATCTATTATCTTTTTATTTTGAGGTATTTATACTCTTTTGGAATACACCTAAAGGATTTCTAAATACATCATGATATATCTTGTCTCTCTTGTGTTTTGTAACCTTACCTTCATATACTCAGGTAATGTAAAAAACCACATGGTTTTCAGGTAAAAATACTGTAGCATGAAAACCCAAGATGAGCCAATCTGATGACAAAAAATAAATGGAAAGGGGACATATTTACTTGTTTTCCTTTTAAGTGACACCAGCTTCTGTGGAGATATGTTTATAAGAACCACAAGATCACCAAACTGCACACAAAACATAGGTGTACATACATATATAGATATATATACACACGTGCATAGTAGTAATACTTTGCCACTCTTGCTATCTTAACAACTTCAACTTCACAGCAGAAAGAAAGTATGGTAAATGCAGGCAGGTGATATAATTTTTATTTTACAAATTAAATGCCAGGATGAAAAAGACTGGCCCCCACTCTTTTCTATAATAAAGGTTAAAGTTCTTGTCATGAATGTTTAAGGAGGAATAATCTTCTTGTATGCTGCCTGCCACTCCAGACAACATGCAACATGGGCAAAATGCAGTCTTATACATAGCAAATACTAGTTGTATTAGTCATTAAAGTTTTACAGAACATTTGTGGTTCCACTGAAGCCTATGGAAGAACATACTGATCCGAAGTTGACATCACAACCTTCCAGATAACTTAAATTTCTAAGAAAGATGTTGTTGCAATTGTCAATTAAACAACTATCCCTACATTTCCTCTTTTGCAAGTACTTTTAGTCCGAGAGTAATATTAAGAATGCAACTATTGCATTCTTTTTAACAGTGTAACCATATACATTCCCTTGAGTCATATTGTCTCCCTGCTAAACTCACTTTCCTCTTCTTGCCTAGACTCTGTTAGGTAATATTCACTTTGTTTAGGCAACCAGTTTCTGTATTTATAGACAATATCTGGATATTCATAATATCTGGGTAAAAAACAGATTTTTATGCTACCTAAACTAAATTAGGAAGATAAATCATCTTGGTTTGGATCCAAGATGTTGCTGTGATTTTCTCTTTAATTTTCATTCCCATGTCTTAGACAGGTCAGCACTGGATGGTCACTGGGGTTCACAGGATGATGACCACCTTGTTCCTCATGTTCATCTGTCTCCATCCAACAGCCATATCATAGTTTGAGATAAAGAGTGTTGAAATAGCAAGGTCAGCTGTGCCTTTCCAACATCATGGCAATTCTGTCCAGAGGATCTAAAAGGCTTTGGAGAGCAAAGATAATTTTTGCTTGAGATTTAGTAACTCTACAAGAGGTACCCATATCACTTGTAAAGGAAATGTTAGAAATCTTGTCACAGTGTCCCTCAAAAACAGAGAGGGATCAGACATCCCAGATCACTGACAACCAATGTGGATTGCTGTTATGGGTAATCTCAAGATAGGAAACATTATTCCAAAGTCTACTTTCACATGTATTTCCATGTAAGTGGAACAGAAGTCTCACAACATAAAGAAACCAGACCGTCTACGCTTTTTTGCCTGGATATTCAGCTCTACAGGCAGTATCAGTTTACATAGTAATATCATCCCAGGAACTGATCGATCTTTAAGAATATTCTGAGGCAAAATGTGGATTATTTTTTAAACCAAATCAGTTCATTCATATGGTTTGTGGCTGTGTTGGCTCAGCAGAGCAAGAGATCTGAAACAACAGCAGCAAGATGCCAGAGATGAGAGGCAGGAACTCCTTAGTGGAAATTAGTACTGAGATCTCTGTATGTCTTCTCTCTTGCATGTTTGTTAATGATTAAATTACAGGGAATGCATGGAAAAAAACCATTTTTAACACTATTGACAGATCTTATTTCAATGAGCTGATTTAAAAAATATTTAAAATATTTAATTAAATGAAAATGTGTGCTTCAGGAGTTCTGTAATTTCCAGTTTATTAAAGCACTAATGTGGTTTAAAAAAAAAAAAGAATGTATGAACTTCATGGAAAAGACAGTTGTCATTTGTCATCACATCACAGGAATGGGAACAAATGAGATGACTGAGTGAGGACAAAAGTTCCAGGAACAGATGAGGGGATAGAGGAAGACAAAATACAGAGCAAAGAGCGGGATGCCAGTAGTCTATAGATACAGCAAAGCAAGTCAATAAAGGAGATCTTAAAATTAATGGGGAATTGGCCATTTTACACATCAGTTAATGTCATTTAATTAGACCAGGATGGATAAGGGCTCAAAAAAATAAAGTGAACAGAGCTTCACAGATTCTAGTTCCTGCTAAAAGGCAGGAAGTCAGCAGTGACCACTTCAGGCTGCCAGAAGCAGAAGGGGAGGAAATGGAGGTGTTCTCATGCCCTATGCAAAGGCAGAAAGGCCTTTGGGAAGTGTGACTTTTATCTGCACACTGACAACAGAGACATCTAGAAAGTCATGTGTTCTTTATGTGCAGTTTATGATGTATTTCTTAAGAGCCTGCTTGTTCTTTCCGTTAGTTTTATATTTTGCTCTTGCTGACAGTGTAAGTGCTTTTATCACAGATACAGAGACAAAAAACCTGCTTGAAAATATTTAACTCCTCCTGTGTGTGCATTTGTAGAATAAGGTCAAAAGGACATAAGCATGCCTTGTATTTGTAAAACAAACAAACAAACAAAAACCATAAAAAACCCCCTCTTCATTTCTTTTGCTGCCAAAGGAGACAGAAAGAGTAAACATGGTGGAAATGTTAGCAGGAATTAGACATCTTTCTGAAGAAGTAAGCACTTTTACACTTCTTTTCTCCTCTTAACTTTTCCCAACAGTTTTCACACACACACACACAAAAATGGACAGAAAATATTAGGGTTTAATTCTTTTTATTAATTTCTATACTGTTCTTCTTTTAACACCAGACAGATGAGTTTGGCCAATTAAATTATCTCAAAAGCAGCTGGGAGCTGGTCCAACATAAGACAGAGACGATCAAGACCCCAAAGTAATTTGTAGCTGAAGTGGGCCTATCGGGTTATTGTGCACAACTGCCAAAATAAATTGTACTTCCATAAGTTAAAAAAAAAAAAGGCAAAAAGAAAGACTTCAGGTCATACCCATTCTGGCAGTAGCTGATGTGAAAGAGGGGGCTTTCCGGATGGGTTCTGCTGCCAGACTTTACTGCCCTTCCAGATATGTCAGGACAGCTGTGTGTGTAATTGCTATTTACCCTCATTCTGTCAGCCTAATTTGACTGTAAAAGGTGTTTCTGCTAAAGTAGGTCACAAAAATCAGGCTAGGGCGGGGCTCCATGTGAAGAAATGGCAACAGGCTGAAGGGGGGATACTCTCTGGTGGAGAAAACAGCTCCAGGTGAGCTGCAATAACAAGTTACTTATTCCAGGACAGCTGCACCTAAGATGGCATATTGGGCTCAGGTGATCTAGATGATAAAATATGCACATATATGTAGAAAATATGTAAATTTTACCATTAAATTTCCTTTTCTTATGGTTTACCCTTGGTGTCAATATTGAACAGTGCCATTGTTTAAAGGGGTGATTGACCCTATGATGTTTGTGAAAACAGAGCTTTATGTAGCAGCATCGGCTGTGTACGATGAATGACGGAGTGCTTTCTGTGTAAGGGAGAAACACAAGAAGACTGAGCCAGAATCATGACAAAATAATGGGGAGACATGAGGGAGCAGTGACAGAGCAGTAAGAAGTGCAGCTAGTTGTGATAATAATCAATTTATTGAAACAAAAAGCTCTGTATTACTATATGCTGCATTAATTACTGAACACTTGCATGATTAAATGAAACTGCATTAAACTAGAAGGGTACTTCAAGCTGATTCTACCCTGATTCTATGCTGTGTTTGATTCTTGCACAAGAAGTCATATCTCTTAATGAGGGAGGAAAGAGTACGTTAAAAATCTATGACCAACAAAGTGGGGAGGTTGTTTGAAGTCAAAGAAACTATTTGCTACTGCCCAGTGCTATTCCCTTCAGGAAAGTGTACAGAAAAGCAGGACACAGTGCAGAATGGAGCTTCTCATCCCAACAAGCCACCAACTGAATGCGAGTGGATGATACAGTGCTGTTATATTAGCTGAACTGCTCTATGTCAGGTCTGAGCAATAGCCCTCTCTGCTCTGCAGGAATACTGTGCTTGTTTTAAGCATTATTGTTTTGAGAACCACAAACTGTACAGTTCAGAAGGGAAGAATCAGCATCTGGAAGCATGTTCTCTGAGACAGATAAAATATTAAGTTTGCTTAGTCTAGGAAAGAAAAGACTGAAAAGATATTTGTGGTCCTTCCAAACAGGGCAGATGTTTCAAGGATACTGATGAGTTGTTTTTTCTGTTTCATGCTAATGCAAAGACATCTCATCCCATTCTTCTAGGTAAACTGTGAATAAATCAAACTTTGTATGTCCCCTTGGAATATCTTTTTCCACAGATCAGCACCTAACAATGGAGTCCCTCAGGAATCCACCTTGTGGCAGCTACTGCTAACTAAGGAGTTTTCTGTCCTCTATCCCTTGAAATAATTTACTCATTTAGTATTATTTTTAGTAATATTCCAAATACTTCCAAGTGAAAAGGACACAAAGAAAAAAAGCTTTTATATAACTTGTCACATGAGATTTGACAAAATTCACAGCTATGATGTACCTCTTTTCATCAGCTTTCATGTATTCCTTTCTTTGAAGCAATGTTATTGGATTGTGTCCCTGAAACATCACTAAAAAGGGATGTTAATGAGAACATCACCAGAACATTTGAGTCATAGCTAAAAAGAGAAACCAAGAACAGACTTTTCAAATAAAATAAGTTTCACTGGAAACGTGTGAAATTAGGTCATAACTGCAATGAAAAATATGGTCAAAGAGAACAAAATCCTAGAATGCAATATCTGACTTCCCTGTGTTTGCAATTTCTCCCAAAAATTTTCAGATGGAGCAGTGGCAGGAGAAGCTAATGCAAACATTTTCCATCCCTTGGTATCTGGAGATAATTTGCAGTGCAATGGAGTATCATGGAGATTGCTTGGAATAAGAAATTGAGTCTAGAAAATCAAAGGTTATGGACTATACCAAGGAAATTACTGGAAAATGCATTTCTTGCCTCTAACTGCTTATGTAGAAAATTCCTCCATGTGCCATGGCATGACATGGCATGGAGGACTTGGTCCACAGAGAAGACAGAGGAACAGCTCCATCTCAGTAATATGAAAATCAATCCATTTTCCATTTTCCATTTACTCCATAAGAGTATCAGGAAGGTTTTCTGACAGGGCTGGTTTGTTTGTTTGTTTGTTTGTTTGTGTTGTTTTTGGTTTTGTTTTTGTGGGGTTTTTTGTAATTACTTTTTAAATTTTAGAAAGTATAAAATTTATCTTCTAATTGTGTAGCTATTACATAAGTATATCCATGATCTACCATTATTGAAACAGAAAATGCTATTCTGGGGAAAAAATATCAGTGATCTCTACAAGGAAAAAAAGGTATTCCATTATTACGATCCATATTCTCAGACTTTGAATTCTGAAATACACACGAAAATGAACCGAAAAGTTTTTTGTTAGGAATAAATGGTTAGCAAAAAAGTAGTTTGTATTCTGGAAAATTCCACATACGAACAAAAAAGTTTTATGTAGTACAATAACTTGGTGATGCTCAATTAAACTAAGAGCTAGTTTTAATTTAGTTACAAAAAAAACCAAGTATGTGTCCAAGATCCAGAAGTTTGCTAAAAATGTGTCAATGTGTTTTTTAATACTGTGATTAAGGACAGTCAAGGACGTGTGATTTTTCTTAGTCTACCACCCCTCCTCCTCAGTATACGAAATAGCTAACATTTTATTTTCCTCATAAAATCACTGGTGCTTCACTGTTTAATCTTAACCTACGAACAGGAAATGGAAGGCAGGAGCTCTGGATCCACATCTCACAGCCAAGTCACAAGACTGAGACTGGAAGCCAGACTGGGAGTCACAACTGCAGACAGCATATCTTTTTCTGAGACCAGTATCCAAAATAAAAGCTTTAAATTAGAAACAACAATAGTTTCCAGTGCAAATCTTACTGGAACATAGAATCATTGAATAGGAGGAATCTGATGTTACACTATGAAGCAGGGGCAGTTTATCCTAAAGGTAGGAGTTTGTAATGTATCTTAACTGTTGATACATCAATCAGTAACAGATTAGTAATGTGCTCCCAAAAACGACATTTATGAGCTCTACAAAAAGAACACAGGAAAGAGCTGAGTTTATTTGAATGCATGCACACCTACTACTTTTTATGATGTCAGAGAAAATATTGCTGACTCAGCTGTGTTTATGCTAAAATATTTTAACCAAGTGATCTAGGGGTAAAATTGAGATGCAGGGAAAATGAGACATGAGTTAAAATTGGTTTGTTTGTTATGAAGAAGCAGAAAGCCCAATCTTGTTTTATTGAATAGAGAAAAAGCAGAGGAGGGAGGGAAGGGAAAATCACCCAGTGTGTCCCTTCTTTAAAAGGCCCAAGGATTCCTAGTAAAAGCCTGATGTTCATATGATGTCAAGGAGTGAACGAACCCTGGTTTAAAGTTTCACCTGGAATTTGTAACCTCTGATCTCAGCACCTATAAATATGAGCAATGAAACTGGTTGTCTCCTACATTTGACCAAATACAGCCTTACTGTGTTTTACTCAAAAAACCTGCCTGGCAGCAGAGAACAAACGGACCCTGAGTTATTTGAATGTATTACCTGCACTGCTGCAGGTATAAAGAGGGGCAAGTGGAGAGGACCTGCATCCCAGGGAACACAAGTGGGACAAGGCTGTCTCTGTGCTTCCAGTGCTTCCTATCTACAAAAGGTCTGGGATTTCTGCTGTTAGTGAGGATTTTATCTCTAGTGTGCACAACCATGCATCTCTCCCCAGAAAAAGCAGAAACAGGCCTGGTATTTGGGCTAATGTCTTGGTGCATGAAGATTACCAGACTACATACAACAGTGGCTGTACATAAAGCCATCATGGATATAGAAACAAACCAAAACTGTCTCCTTTTTTTTGTGTGAAATATCAGTTATTTTTTCCTGTCCTCATAAAAAGATAAGTATTTTAACAATAAAGCACAAAACCTGAAATAATATCAAAAGTCAAGGGTTAGATTCAGTTTTCCTAGCATATTCCAATTTGAATCAGGTCTTCAATTATTTTCACAATATTTAAATTTAATTTAAAATTAACTTTTTTACCTTCACACATTTTTCAGTTGCTGAATATACATTTTTAAGGTTGTTATACTTGACTTCTAAGAAGTCTACTGCATTTTTGTATTAGCCCAGGTGACA
This sequence comes from Pardalotus punctatus, assembly GCA_013400915.1. Lineage (NCBI taxonomy): Eukaryota > Metazoa > Chordata > Aves > Passeriformes > Pardalotidae > Pardalotus > Pardalotus punctatus. Next base: position 195,030 of record VZTX01002884.1, read on the forward strand.
TTTATACAAAAGAAAACTGTGTTAAAATATTTCAATTCTCAAACCTGAGATCCTTATATTTGTATGATTTTGTAATTTTGAGATAATAACCCTTTGCTTGAAGCAGCCTTATGGAAATCCACCAGATCTGGAATTCAAATGAGATAATTTGAACTCTCAATGTAAATGGATGGCATTCATATGAATTGATTTTAAAATTGATGCAGAGTTTGTGAAATTAGTAAACACTCTACAATGAATAGAGTTTATTTAATGTACATAAATATAAACATAGACATTCTACAGAAAGCCTAGTGCTGTGTTGCAAGTCAGATGGTTTCCCTAGAGCAGCTAGTGCAAATAAATGGTGTAAATGTGTTATATTCATTGCTCTAAATTTTTATTTGCATTTTGATTTCATTTTGATTTTTAGTTTTCCTAAATGAAATATAAGCCAAATAACACTGCAATTCCAGTAGAAATTTCTGACCACATTTTTCCCAACAAACTTCACATGAACCAGACACATCTAGTCATTACTGACAATCATTAAAGCACACTGATATCAGTTTACACTATTAGAGCATGGTTGAATTTAGTCGCACGTCATTAATTACATTGCTTAAGTGTGAAGTCAGTGAAACAGTCATTTAGTTTTGTGTTTTTTGCCATAAATCCTATTTCCTAAAGCCAAGAGCTGTGAGCCGAATTTGTGTCTCATGAGATCAGCGTGTTTCACTGCTGCCATCTTCTGGCAAAAGGGACAGTTCTACAGTTTCCCAATTGCTTTTGAAATACTTAATTGTTTTTTCTCTTGAACAGCATCAATATATGTTTTTGTTCATTTTGGCCTTACATAACTTATCTATAAGTTCTGCAAAGTTCTGTCTCAGCCACTTGTAATTCATCCACTTGAAAAAGATTTTAGTAGATACTGCAGATACAAAAATTAGTATTATAAAACAAATGCCCTTTGTATTACTAAACATTGTATTTCTACAAAAGATCATATATATATTATTAAATTTAGCTGTTTAATAAATGTTTTGCCAACATTTATGCTGCTCATACTTTACTTTCAGACAACAAATTAACTATCCGATCTAGGCCTGACTCTGTCTTTAAGTTCCTATTTACTACACCTTCCCATTTTCATATTTTAACATACAGATTAAAATATTTGCATTATTTTTTTAGCTCCTACATTTGTGGTCAAAGAGCCCAGTGACATTCTCTCAACCATCCTTCACTAATACGTAACAAGTATTTGAAATCTATACAAAATTTCCTTTTTTTCCTGAACCTGTGGCTCACAGCACTTAAGTCCATGGAGCCTGAGGTGCCCTGATATCCATCTGAATACATTTTAGACACTCTAAACTCCCTGATCACTGCTGCAGATGAAAAGAAGGCAGCTATTCCAGGAGGCAGAAGTGGTGTTGCATGCTCTGCATGCAGCAGAGGTCCAAGGCAAGCCGTGACTCATGATTTACCCTCTTCAAAGTATGCCAGGATTTCATAAAAACATGAAAACTTTTAATGAACATTAAACTAAGCTACTGAGTGAGTTGACTGATAAGCTAGTACACCTAAGGTTACCAAACACACCTAAGGCCTTGGGAGTGGCCACTCCAGTCACCATGAGAAAGTAACCTTCCTAAATGAAAGTATTAATATTAATGGAAAAGAACAGCAGGGAGAGGGGGGAAAGAAGGTTACAGAGCAAAAGCCATTCCTGAATATCACATCCTTCCTTAGAGGTGTCTGTAGCTTCTGAGCCACTGAGCTGAGGCTTCCCTTGGGACAGCCACAGGTGCTCCTGCAGTTCAGGTCCGACACAATCACCTCAGAATCTCTTCTATTTATTTTTCTTTTTCCTCCCCTGGGAAATCAGACAGTGCTTAAAGTGGTTTTTATTTTGTTTCAGTCTCTTTTGCAAAGAGTACTGCCATTCACTGATCCATCCATGACTGAATGTCTGTGTCAGGCAGAATGGTAGCCAGGTATCCCCGAGTGCCGGAGTCAGTCCAGAGAAGGCCAATGGAGCTGGGGAAGGGTCAGAAGCACAAGTCTGATGAGGAGCAGCGGAGGGAGCTGGGGGTGTTCAGCCTGTAGAAAATGAGGCTCAGGAGGGCCCTTATCATTGTCTACAGCTCGCTACAGGAGGGTGTAGCCAGGTGTGGGCCTCCCTCTCCCAGGGAACAAGTGACAGGACAAGAGGACGAAGTCTTAAGCTGCGTCATGGGGGGTAAGGCTGGACATTATGAGGAATTTCCTCACAGAAAGGGTGATCCGACACTGGAACGGGCTGCCCAGGGGATGGTGGAGTCACCGTCCCTGGAGGTGTTCAAGGAAAAACTGGACATTGTACTCAGAATCGTGGTCTACTTGACAAGGTTTCGATCATAGGTGGGCCACGCGGATCTCGGGGATCTTTTCCAACTTAATTGATTCTGTGATTCTTCCCGCGACAGCGAGCGGAGCGCGGTTTGCGAGCGCCGGGCCCCGTTCGCCGCCCATACGTGCGCGGGCAGAGCCTCGGCCAACTCACGCCGCCCCAGCCCATCACAGACTGCCTTCGCTCGCACCACCCCAGGGCGGCCTCGGACAGCACTACCAGCCCTCCTCCGCTCCCCTGCGCCCGCCGGGGCCGGGCCGGACCGGCACAGCCGCCCCCGGTTGCATCAGCCGCGGCCCGAGCGGCGCCNTTTCCGCGGTGTGTGGGGCAGGGGGGAATTAAAGCGCCCTAGGTGTGAGTGGCTACCAGGGCATGACTAAACGGATCTCGCACTCCGCAGGGGCACGCTGGGGAAGAGAAGAAAGTAGACTGCGGGAAGAAGAAGATGAAGGAGGTGGCTGGCGATGGCGGGCGGGCGGAGGTGAGCAGCCCCTCCGCCGAGCGGGTGGGAGGCTGCGGTGTCCCCGTTGCTGCCCTGTGCCCTGCTGGCGTTGCTACAGCTTGTCCTTCTAAAGTGTTTTATCAGGCGTTACAATTACACCTCCCGCAGTTTGCCATGAGGGGCCATTGTTGTTTTTTACACTAAGTTGCATTGGTGTAATAGGAGAGCAGCTCAGATTCCCATAGCTGGGCTTGGTGATGATTTTCCCTGTGCCCCTTTGCAGCGGGAGGCAGACTGCAGATCTCCCAGGTGAAGAAAGCCTGCATAAGGTGCTCTCGTCTTTTTCGTCATCGTGGTGGGTAAACACTTCTCCCTCGGACTGCACAGAGGGCCAGCTGCTAGTCAGCAGCAGCCCTGAGCCGAGTGCATGGCTGTGCAACGTTGGCTGTGCCCAGCCGGATAGACCTGACGTCATTACACATGTTGAAACTGGAGTCAGTTCCTGTGTAGGTGGCTCATACTAGAGTGTTCCCTCAGCTTTTCGACCCAATAAGAAAAATCTTACGAATCAGGACTGTATTGAACTTCTGCAGTCTTTTCTACTTGATTTTTGTCCTCGTGTAGCTTATTAAACAGGTGTTTAATAGATGATGTAGTTGTTTGGTAATATACGTGGTTTATTGAACAGGTGTGCAGTGGTAAAGATTTCAATAAGCTGAATCCTTATGATGTTGTGACATAATTAATACTATGTGACCTCAAATAATGGTGATTATTTGTTAGGTATAGTACATATATAGGTATCATCACATAGGTACTTATGAAGAGTATATCAGTTGTGTTTGTATTCTTGACATGATGTGCTATCAAATTAATAATCTATTAATCTTTTTTCTTTTGTCTTTATTATAGCTGAATCCCTGGCCTGCATTTATCAATCAGCGTTTAGAGATGTACAATAAACTTAAGGCTGAACATGATGCACTCCTTGCAGAAAGAGCTGCAAATGACAGTAAACCCATTAAAGTTACATTACCTGATGGCAAGCAGGTTGATGCTGAATCTTGGAAGACTACTCCTTATCAAATTGCCTGTGGAATTAGGTATGTTTCTATTCTGTGATACTACACAATCATTTTCAGACAGTGGGTTTAAGGGGATGGGTAATGTATAACTTCATTGTCATTTGTCTCAAGTCATCTCAAAGCATCTTGTATACAATAAACTGATGGTAACCAGGGTTACTGAAACCAGGGGTTTAGTTTTGGAGTGCAATTTTCTTTTGCCTTATAAAGATACAGTTTCTAAAAATTGAATAATAAAACTGAGATCTTCTAGACACATCCTAATAACATATTTTTCCATGCAAGTTCTGCTGTTGTATTAAGTGATTTGCTAATGAATGATCGGGTTGAATGTTAGCACTACAAACCAGTTGGTGTCAACCTGAGGAAGATGACTACTGGGTGATGTTTCAGTTGATTGCGGAGAAAGTTAACAATATGAGTGTTTCTCATTTCACTTTTACTTGCATGGGAGATAACTATTAAAAAGGGCATTGCATATCTCCAGGTTACGCATGCCTGCTGTGGAGTATTTTTGAATCATCCACAGTGAACACCCTGACAGTTCAAATTGCAAAGACTGGGTGATTTGTAAAGATGAAATGCCTTTTTTTTTTCTTCTCCATAATAAGGTTCCATGTCACTGGAACCTTATTTGTTTTTGTGATTTGGGATCAAGAAAAGGGTACATTTTGCCTAGTGGATACAAACAGAAAAGCTACTACACCAAAATGGTATCTGGTAACTGTTAAGAGAGAAGTTCTGTCTTATATTGCAGTGGGATTGTGAAGTCAGTTTGAGGATGCTGCCTCCAAGTCAAATATGTGTGAAGGTTAAGTATATAGCGCAGTTTTCTTTCCATATCCCTAAAATACAAGTAGGATTTTTCATGAATGTTCACGACTGGCTAAACTGCTCATTTATTTGGGATTTATTTGTGACGTTATATGTGCTCTGAGCACTCCTGAAGTCTTATTCGAACTGGAGGGCAAATTTGGGGAATTTCTGCGTGCTGATTTCAAAATACAATGTATTTACATATAATTGTATTTCTGTATTTTTTCTGTAGTCAGGGATTAGCTGACAACACTGTTATTGCTAAAGTGAACAAGGTGGTTTGGGATCTAGACCGTCCTTTGGAGGAGGATTGTTCATTGGAGCTGCTTAAGTTTGAAGATGAAGAGGCCCAGGCAGTGAGTATTTTTTACCGAAATGCTCTTCCTTTCCGGTTTCCATTAAACTTAGCTTCTAGCAGTTATTTGAATCTTTACTGTGTTCAAAAGGTGAGAGAACAGGTGTGTGGCATAGGTACATCTGCGTTTCCTAATAGTTCCTCACCAGAGGGGTTGTGGTTCTGCAGATATTGTACATTCTGCTATGTACTTGTAGCCAAGTCTGCGTGCACTTGCTGTAATTTATGTCAAGATCTTGTTAAAATGTTGTGTTTTCAGCTTTCGTGTTAATGTAAAGTAGGTCTTTTGAACTGACGTTTTCACCTCTGGTTTTGGGAACAAAACTTGAGTACAAAAGTACTTCCTGTGTAGAATCATAAAAGGTATTGAGTAGACTGCTCTTTTCCTTTGTGTATGCAGAAGTATCAACTTCGTTATTTTGGCTACTCAATCAGATAAATGTGGACAGCCAGTAAATTTGTGAATAATATCTTTAGAAAAAATCAGTTGGTACAAGAAGCTGTAAGTCAAACACATCACAGAAGTCTTGCATTCAAACCTAAGGTTTTGGTATTGGCTAAATGACAGCACCCAATTTATGATTTCAGCCTGTGCTAAACCAAGACAGACTAACTCTTAAGAGATTTGGTTTTGTCAAAACCTCAGGTGTGCTAAAATGGAGTGTGCAGGATTTCGCCTGCATAAGGCCGCTGTATTAGAGCCATTTCAACATAATGCAACATATTGCAGTATGTTGAAAGCATACCTTTTGGTCTTCGTGAGGGTCTGGTTGATTGAAGTTCATAGAAAAAAAGGGTTTCTGAATTAGTTTCCTGACTTCTTGACAATAATGGCATAGATCAGCAGTAGTTGAAAGTAAGAATTGTTTGCTACCAGAATGTAAACAGTTTTTTAGTGGAAATGCTGCTTTTTTCGAAACACTGGTGCTGAGGATGAGAGTGCTGCTGGGCAGGTCACTTCTGTTCTGCACACTGCTCTAATGTGGGATCTGCATCAAGTATCCTTAGAAGAAAGTGTTTCATAAAAGGTTTTAAATAAAACAGTTGGAAATGCATCATGTGTATGATCTGATCCCTTCTTTTTTTACTTCTCTTAGGTCTACTGGCACTCAAGTGCCCACATAATGGGTGAAGCTATGGAACGAATCTATGGTGGCTGTTTGTGCTATGGCCCACCAATAGAAAATGGATTTTATTATGACATGTTTCTTGAGGAAGGGTAGGTTTTGTATTTTTCTTTTTTAGGAGTTGGGGGTGGCAGTCACAGCAAAATTTCTGCTGTGTGCTTGTTCCTAGAACGAAGTCATGTGTACTTCATATGTACATATCAAACCAGATGGCTTTGTTTTTTGCAGGGCATCCCAACTGCAACTTAGAGCATTGCACCTGGATCATAAACTGCAAATGAAAGCATAAAGTACTCACTTCTGTGTGTTTATTTTAGGGGTGTATCAAGTAATGACTTCTCTGCTTTGGAAACGTTATGCAAAAAGATAATGAAAGAAAAACAAGCCTTTGAAAGACTGGAAGTTAAGAAGGAAACATTGCTTGAAATGTTTAAGGTAGGCTGTTTTAGAAGGTTGTTTCTAGCCTCCTGCAGTTGGTCTTTTAAATATTTGTAACGTCGGTGTATGTTTTATTGGTGGTAGAGGAAAGTCTAACAAATTAACTTTCTAGGATGATATGTTCTTAGAAGCTCATTTGTGATATGTAACAAAAAAATAAAAGTAATTCTAAGGTTCTTGAAAACAGGCATTCTGACTTACTAAAACTGTAAGAATTCTCATTCTTCCCTAGGTGATCTAACTAAAATCTGTGGAGCCACTCCTACAGAAATGTAAATTTGCAATATATTATGTGTGTAGTTACGTTGTATTATCTTGTCTGTGGTGATACTGTAACTGCATATGTTGCTGCTGCATTCAGAAAGCATAATAAAACATTAGAATGAGGACTTCTAAGAAAGTCCAATCAATGAGGACTTCTAAGAAAGTCCAATCAACCTGACCCTTACTCTGTAGTATTTAGGTGCAAATAATTTTTTGGCATTCCAGAGGTAGACATGAATGAATTTTCACTGTTAGGACATCAGGATGATCATAGCATCATTCAGGTTGGAAGGTGCCTCTGCAGGTCTCTAGCCCATTCTCATGTGCAGGACATGGGGTCAACACTGAAGTCGGACCAGGTTTCTTGGTGCTTATCTGATTGGGCCTTCAAAACCTCCAAGGACAGAGACTGCACAGCCTGCTCTCTGGGCAGCTTGCACCACTACTGCTCTGTCCTCCTGTCTGTGTCTGTTTTACAGTCCTATTTTGATGCAACATAGCATCAAGTTTGCAAATAATTTAAACTGTTGGCCACTTCTCTTTGTTAACAATGAATTAACAAGTATGTGTGCTGCTTTTATTCTCAGTATAATAAATTCAAGTGTCGCATCCTGAATGAGAAGGTCAATACTCCAACTACTACAGTATACAGGTAATTATTCATGGATCATACTATTACTGGATTTATGGTTCTAGGATTAAATATGTCAAATAAATGCTTTCTTTTTCTTAGGTGTGGTCCCCTGATAGATTTATGCAGAGGGCCGCATGTCAGACATACTGGCAAGATAAAGACCATAAAAATTCATAAGGTAAGTGCTTGAACTGCTTTAGACAAATGTTTTCACTGCAGCACTTCAGATGTATTGCTCTCTTTGGGCTTAGCCAAGAATGTACCACAAAAATGGGTAACCTGGCCAAAAATGGAGTGTTATAAATTGTGAAAGGGTTATGTGCAAGGATGATATTCACATGGTGTGAAGCCCAACTAGGTGTCCACGGCCTCTGCTTCCAGCACAGGAGCATGAGTTTGGCTTAAGGTTTGGCCGAAGTGTAACAATTAAGAGTTTGTAATTTTTGCTCAGCTGATGATTATAGCTGTCTATGAATAAACAGTTGCAATAAGATAGCTACAAACAGAGCAAATAGGCTTTTAAAAAAGGTGAGAGCCTGAAACCATTTTTACTTACTGCATTCACCTTTCAGGATTTTTTCTAATCAGTGCTCTGAGTTTCACATTAAAATTCTCCTTATACCTTAGTTGTTCCACATTAATGATTTATTAATAATTGCATACCTTTTCATAGCAGGCAGTAGTAGAAAAATTTGGAGGCTTCTCTTTTTCTTCAATGTTTCATTTATATTTTGCATGCAGAATTCTTCTACCTACTGGGAAGGCAAGGCCGATATGGAATCCCTCCAGCGGATTTATGGAATTTCATTCCCAGATACAAAAATGCTGAAGGAATGGGAGAAATTCCAGGAGGAGGCTAAAAGCAGAGATCACAGAAAAATTGGGCGGGTGAGACAGCTTTTCTAGTAATGTATTTCAAAAGCACTGTGTGGATATAACCCCTTAATGGAAAGCATCTTGAAGACAGCCTATACTGGCTGGCACAACCAAGATGTGACACAGTTTTATTTTCAGTTGAGTTGTGAAGTCAAGTACTTTTCTCTCAAGCATCTAAGTTCTAAAATAAATAACTTTTTTCTGTTTTAAACACAATGACATCCTTATTCCACAGATGAATCAGAACAGAATATAATCACTTCAGTCTGCAACACATGAATGCTCCAGTCTGCAGGCAGTGCCCGTTCCTACACAGTTTCCTGTTGCCTATTCACACAGTTCTTTCCTTCTGTGTCATTTCAGAATCTGCAATATATAGCTATGTTTTTTGGTTGGCTGGTTTTTGGGTTTGTCTTTCTAGATGGAAACCCCTGTCAGATAACTGATAGTTCTAAACAGAGTTAAAATGTCTGCTGCTAGTACATCATGACAAAATACTGAAGAATTCCCCATATGCAGCCCTCAGGTGTGTGCACAGTTTATCACAACATTAACCAGCTGTAGTTCACACATTCAGTTCATGTGCAGATAATTAAGAGACTTGCAGAAGCAGAACTAAACATTTACTTATCAATGTGCGGAGGGATCTGTGAGGACAAAGTTGGGAGTTAAAGTAAAATTTTGGAGCATCAGTAATGAGTGAAACAGGAAACTAAACAATTTCCTTCCCCTGTAATTTCCAACAGACATAAAAATACTTGTGAAAATGCATCTGATCTAATGGACATTGCTTTTTTTCCCATGGTTTTTCTTTTTGAAACTCTTGATCAGTGATGCCCAGTCAGTACCAGTTCATTTGTGAATGTTAAGTGGAAAAGGTAGGGTGCAAATACTAAGTTTTTCAAGTGTTATTTTCCTGCAGGACCAAGAGCTGTTTTTCTTCCATGAACTCAGCCCTGGTAGCTGTTTTTTCTTGCCAAAAGGAGCTTACATTTATAACACATTAATTGAATTCATACGGGTAAGTAATAGCTTTTGGAAGTCTTGTAGAAGAAATTGCATAATTTTAAAAAAATACATAACAACATGCTACATTTAACAGTATTAATAGCCCTTCATTTCAAATTACCTCTTAGTTCAGTAAGCCATGGAACTAAAGAAACCTCTTTTCTTTGAATTGGTCTTGTCGTAGTCTCTGCAAAGTTACATTTTATCAGAACTTTATACCTGCAGTTAAAGCTGTGATAAAGGTGCTTTGCATTAGGAATAGTTTGACATCTAACAATAGAGCTAATCTCATGCTACTGCTGTTCCATTGATGCATATTGATTTGTTTCAATAAACTTACTTTTTTGTTTTGAAAATATATGTAGAAAAAAATCCTGATCTTCCTGATGTAATATTTAAAGCCTGTATTATTATTGTACATTGGAGCTGCCATGTAATATATCAGGGGTCATTGAGTAGTTAGAGACAGCTGCTTTGCTTGCATGGAGGAAACTTATTCTTCTTGCTTACTACTGAGAAATTGTTTGGGGGAAGGGTGTTGGTGGTGGAAGGGATGTGTCTGGCATGAATTTTGTGTTCCTTTCCCCCTTCCCTTCCTAAGTCACGGAACTTCCATACCAGCAGCATTTTTATATTTTTATGGCTGCAGGTTGAAGTCTGTGTTTACCTTTGTTTTCTGTGTTAGTTATTTTCTGTACTGTGTCTGTTCTAGAGTGAGTATCGAAAACGTGGATTCCAGGAAGTTGTCACTCCAAACGTTTTCAACAGCAAACTCTGGATGACTTCAGGGCATTGGCAGCATTACAGTGATAACATGTTTTCTTTTGAAGTGGAAAAAGAAATCTTTGCTCTGAAGCCTATGAACTGTCCAGGACACTGGTAAATACATAGCAAATTCAGTTTATCAAAGATTATACTGATGAAAAAAAAAATGAAGCCAAACCCACTCTCCTTCTTTGCCTGTGTAATTGTAGGGATGGCTACCTTCACTTACTCATTCTGTCAGGAATGATGTAATTATATGTCTTGCTGTACATGCTCTCTTTACTTGAGAAATGTCATGTTATGTCATTTTTCCATCATTAAAGTGACCCCATCATTACTGGGGCATTGTCAGTTTTGTGGCAGTTCAGGCATTCAGCTTTCAATGCTCAGTTTTAGGAGCTGTTTTATCTCCTCTCTGTGAGAAGGGGAAAGCCTACCAGCTACAAAAGGAGATTGCTTTCCTGACAAAACTAGATCGGACTGATGGCTCTATCCAGATTACACCATTGGCCTTGTGGGCATGTGCTTCCTTACTGGCTGCTTCTCACTGGCTGTCCTTTGCAGAATTTTGGTTCTCGATGAGCTTCAAGTAATAAACTTTTCCTTCAGCCTTATGTTTGACCATCGCCCAAGGTCATGGCGTGAGCTGCCATTGCGGTTGGCAGATTTTGGCGTCCTGCATCGCAACGAGCTGTCAGGAGCTCTCACAGGACTCACCCGAGTGCGCCGGTTCCAGCAGGACGATGCTCACATATTCTGTGCTATGGAGCAGGTAGGGGCTGCTGCTAAACGAAACTGGGTATTAAACTCAGATTAACTGAAATTTCTGTATTTGATACATTGTTTCTGTTATCAAAGATTGAAGAGGAGATAAAGAGCTGTCTGGAGTTCTTGCGTACTGTGTATGATGTCTTTGGATTTTCATTTAAACTGAATCTCTCCACTCGTCCTGAAAAGTACCTTGGAGATATTGAAGTGTGGAATCAAGCCGAAAAGGTAAAGAGTAGTTTTATAAACCTTTTAATGAGTGTAAGGCTGCATCTTCTGTAAGAACCTACTGCCTTATGGGAGGTGCAGTGAAACTGGGCTGGGCATGAGCAGTGTAACTTCAATAACTGTCTTCAGTCCAGTCTGGCTGCTGTAAATAGTTTGCTCTCACTATGGAGGCAGTTTCCATCAGAATCAAATTAACTCTCTCTCCTTGTCTTTTCTGATAATTAGAAAAGGAGGAAGACGATCAGTTTTGACAGCCTCTGTTATAAGACTTAAAGCCAACTTCCAAAAGTGAGGCTGAAAGGGATGGAGTTAGCCCTTGCAGGTGCAGTGCTGGGGAGAAGATAGGGCAAGAATAGACATTTGGTGTACTACGAGGGCAGATTTCGTCTCAACATTAACTACAAACTTTGAATTTAGTATAAAAAGTTATTACATCTTAGCTAATGCTTGTTTAGCCTCTTCCAAAATGAGTGTATTAATTTTGTTTGTTTAAATTAGGACAAAATTAATTTATTTTTTAGCAGGGGCTCTTCCAAACTTCCCTTTTCCAGAAAAAAAATTAGTTTCAGCAGTAACTGAGAAGCAGTGAGAATTTTGTAGTGTCACGTATCTGTAGTCACAGGCTGACCTGATACTGTGATATGGTCAGAAGGACTGAGGGTATGTGTCCTTTATCTCCAGCAACTCGAAAACAGCCTCAATGCCTTTGGTGAGAAGTGGGAGTTAAACCCTGGTGATGGAGCATTCTATGGACCTAAGGTTAGTATGTTAGTATGGTGCTAACCCCTAGCTGTATTTGGCTTTTAATTCTGTTTTGATAAGGCAGAAGTCTGGGATAAGGAAGGTGAAATTTTTTTTTTGAGATACTGTTTTTTTGTTATCCCATCTTAAATTGCTATTTGGCTGAATCTTTATGTATTTCCTGATACATAAACTCTGACATACTTGAGAGAGAAATAATCCTCTGTAATCGTGGTTTTTACATAGTTTTTACTGTTTTAACACTCAATTAAACTCAGTCTGCATGAATAAACTATTCATCTGCTGCTTAAACAGAGCTGACTGGTTTAATGGGTGTAATAAACACAAGGTGGCACTGTAAGATCAGTTTTAGCAGGGCAACTTCTGCATTAGAAATAATCCTTTCAGCAGTAAGTGAATCCTAAGTCAAGACAAAATCATAAATGAACTTACTTGTTAAACAAATTATTATTCCTTTTACTGCACAGATTTGTAGCTGTGTTGAGTTACTGGTGGGTTTAAAAATCCCCTTGCATTGTTTATGTGAATTTGTTGGGTTTCTTAAAAACAGTCTCCTCAATTTGGCCAGATTAACTAGGGCCTTTTAGAAATTTCATTAATATCTTTGTGCATAAGAACACAGAGCCTTATGAAATTGCTTTTAAATCTTTCCCTAATATGCCTACACTACATTTTTATTTGTGTTTTCATTTAGTAAACAGGTTTTGATTTCTCTTATTTGTATGCTGATTGAATCAGTTTTGGCTTATGTGTTGTAGGTAAAATATGTAGGTAAAATAGCAACTAATATTTAGTAATTTCCTCATTTGATTGAAAGAAGACAGATATACAGGAACCTTTTTTAACATTGATTAACCTTACATTTGCTCCTTATACAGTCTGGATTTGAAATTAAATTAGGTTGTAAATAATTAATTTTGATTAGAAGCTGTTTGATGACTAGCTGAATTCCAATAAACTGAGTTCTGGATGCAAAATTGAAAGACATTTAGATCTTGAATTGTTAAAACACTGATCTGTTTGTTTAATACATAAATTAAAATAAGACATACACCCTCAACATGTAGCTTGGTATATACTGGTAAAATGATGAAAAAGTGAGCAATGTGATAAATAAATAAGGTCAGGGCACTATAAGTCTACTGTTTTCTGTAAGTCTTCTCTGTCTGAGTTGTATCATAAGTGTATTCTGGATTTAAGTGTTAGAGGCAAAAGAAAGAACAGGCTTGACTCGCAGGTCAGAACAAGTGTTATTGATTAATACAAGTTCCTTCTGATAAGTGGACTATGTATCAGATTCTTGTCCCATGTTCTTGCCCTGAATTTGTAATATAAGCTACAAAGTCTTCAAGTACTGCATAATAAAGAAGTGTAGGTTTGCCAGTTTGAGGCTGAAGAAATCTCATTTTTGGAAAGACATGTTCAGTTCGGCTGTATTTATGCTCTGTTGTAGTCACTCTGTAGTGAAAAGGCCCGTGACAGTCCCCGATTGAAACTCGCATTGAAAATACAGTCTGAGACATTGAATGTAATTCCCCCTGATACATTATCTTTCTAGTTACTCACCCTGTTTTAGCTCTAACATTTTTTGCGTCAGAACTTCCAAACCTCTTGAAGCCTACTGAAGGCTGAGGTAAAACTATGCTGTTTAAAACTAGATACAGTTCCTCTGCATTGAGTGAAACCTTCCATCGTAAAACAATGAATTTGCTTTCAGAGGGGAATGCTTGTCTCCTAACTGTAGTAAAAGTTCATGTCTTTTTGTTTTTCAGATCGACATTCAGATTAAGGATGCCATTGGCCGCTACCACCAGTGTGCTACGATTCAGCTTGACTTCCAGTTGCCAGTCAGATTTAACCTGACCTTTGTCAGGTAAGCATAATGGCTGGTGGTTTTAATTTCTGTGTAATCTGACCTCAGTGACACTTACAGGCATAAGGTTGCATCAAGAAAAAACCTTACAAACGCATTTCTTTACAGCCATGATGGCAATGACAAGACGAGGCCAGTTATCATTCACCGGGCTATCTTGGGATCTGTGGAGAGAATGATTGCCATTCTAACTGAGAACTATGGAGGCAAATGGTAATGTTGAAATGTTATTATTCCAGTTTAAGCAAACCTTGTGTAGAAGAGAAATTAGCCCCAAGTACCAGAGAGTCAAGAGGATGTGTTCTACTTGCTTGCTGTGGTAACATGCCATAGGAATACCACAGGACAAGGACAACTTCTGAACCACCTTCATTAGACATTAAATGATTCAAGATATGGTGGATTCTACATGATACTGCTCATGCAGGTGCAGCATACAGCTAGACTGCCCAAGGCATATTCATCCCAGCTGCTTTTGCAGCAGGACTGTCTTGTAAAGAGTCATTTATGTAGGTGATCTACTTTACCTGTGTTAATACCCAGTGGGAATGACCCCTCTGATTATTACAAAACTCAAAGGTAAATGTTTTCCTGTGCTTACTTAGTAATGAGCTCAATCAATTAAGCTTTGTTGTCTGTTGTAAAACACAACATCAGTCTTCCGGTCAGCCAGTGCTCCTGCCCACGCTGCAATTTCAGACACTCAGTTCTTTTTGGGAAATAATTGTAATGAATATAGGGCTGTCATCACCTTTGAACCCAATCTATGCAGCTGGTTTTAAGAGTCTTTTGTGTGGATTTTATTCCTCTCTGTAAATAGTATTTTTCATATGAAAAAAATACTGAAAGATGTGTAAACTTGTTTTGTTTGTTTATTGAAGGCCACTCTGGCTGTCCCCACAGCAAGTAATGGTGGTACCAGTGGGACCAGCGTGTGATGAGTATGCTCAAAAGGTGAGATATATGGTTTCAGGGCTTCATTTTCAGTATATTGTATTGATCTGAAATGAATGATCAGTAGTATTTATCTCAGAGAAGTATTCCAAGTCTTTGCATATTACATCAAGTCATTTTTATGTCAGATCAACAATTAGCAGCTGAACTTGTAGATCTATCTTAAAGATAACCTGAGTTAGATTTTGGATATGTGAATAACAGATGTTGATCTTTGTGAGACTTTTATTTTTATAAAACTTAGTTTTTTTCTTGCTCAAATCTCTTACCCTTCAGGTTCTAGTCTGTCATGGCCATGTGCATCTTGCAGAGCAGTAAGAAAGATGAAAACGAGTCTTTGCATATTTAGCATCCAGCACACCTCTTCCTATANAATCAGTAAGATCCACCATCCTGTTGCCTTTTACATTATCAAACTCACATCACCATTCAGCCCAAACATTAGATGTTCACATCACTGCTTACTTACTTAACATGTATATAATTGCACAATAGTATTTTAATTTATTGGACTGGGCTTATCTCCAAGGCCTAAACCCATGGCTATACCTTTGTTTTAGGGGTCAGATAATCTGAAATGGTTTAAATCTACAAGTTATGAACAGTTCATGGTCATGAATATCCTGTAGTGACAGTTTAAATACTTTTTTTCTTAGGTTAGGCAGCACTTCCATGATGCTGGATTTATGGCAGATGTTGATGTAGATCCTGGGTGCACACTGAACAAGAAGATCAGAAATGCTCAGCTTGCGCAATATAACTTTATTCTGGGTAATGTATTTGTTACCTTGTACTGGCTGACCCTTTTGTTACAGGATTTGATCGTTTTGTGAGCAAGGCAGGGAGTTGTAATCAGTGTTTGAGGACAGTTTGTTCCTGAGAATCTCCACTGCAGAGAACCTCTTCTGCTGACATCATAGACATTCCTGGCTTGTATAGTTGTCCCTTAAAGGACATCACTGTGACCCAAAGCACTATTGATACTTTTGAAAAAGGTTTTTGCTGTTTTCTGGTCAGCAATGTGGGGACAGATATGAAGTCTCTTGGCCATTATGAGTCAGATTTTTAAGTGATTTTCTATCCTCCCAATAATATATGCTCTTGCTTCTACTTCAGCAAAAGAAATAAGTTTTCACTGCAATTAGCTGTGGTACACTTCCGAACTAGCATGCATGCATAAGAGAAGCCTCTCTCAGAGAGAGTGATGCAGGGAAAATTAGAAACTTGCCCTGAGGTACGTGATTTGTGGCAGCATGTTAGTCCTGTCGTGTGGATTGGTGGTCTAGCATTGGCCTTAATGGTCTGGCATCCATTAGAGTAGAAGGAGCTTTTGGCAGAGAAGCTCTACCCTCCAAGTAATTGACAGAATTGTGAAAAAAATAGTTAATTCCTTTGCCCCTTGGTTGTTTCTAGTTGTTGGTGAAAAGGAGAAGGCAAGTGGAACCGTGAACATCCGCACCCGAGACAACAAGGTGCACGGGGAAAGAACCATTGCAGACACTGTGGAAAGGCTGCTGCAGCTGAAAGGCTCTCGTTCCAGACAAGCTGAAGAAGAATTTTAACACTCATTTGCTCTACCTGGCACAAAAAAAATTTGTGGTTTTCCTAATTTAGTTAACAACAGAGTTTTTGTTCTGAGCCAGATTTGAAGTATATTTCACATTTGGACCTCTTGCTCATTTTAATGGGGATCTTTAGTCAGAAATGCCTCTTTTTGTATGAAAAAATCAAGTTTTTCATAAACATTGAAGTAGTTTCCTGGCTTCTAACCAATGACAGACAAAGCAAGATGAGATAACTTTCTGTGACTGCAAGGGAAAATTGAAATTAATCAGGGATATCTGTGGCATTCTAACTGCCCTGTTGAGAATAACATACATTTTGATAACAAGAGTTTTTCATGCAAGTTTAACAATAGACCTCAGGCTTAAGAACCCACATACTCCCAGAGTAAAGGAGCCACTCTCTCTAGAAATTGTGCTTTATACTGCCCATCCATTGGTGTATTTGTTGATTTTCAGAGGGCTTTCCTTTCCTCTTGTGGGGATCCCTGAGCACACCGTGTGCTGCGGCAGCTTCTGGAGTGTGTCCATGAGCAAAGAAAATGATACCTTGCCATCCTGTCTTGTGGTCTCACACCAACTTGAGTGTATTGACTCCAGAGCTCGCAGTCACACAAACGGGGCCATGAACAGAGGCCTCCTGCTTCCATAGTGGTAGGTGCCTCTGGCAGTGTCTCAGCTCCTACGGTGTGGCACTCCTGATGTGGGGCCGTCTGCCACCTGGCACTGGGCTGCCAACCAAAGCCTCCTGTACCCTTCTCCAAAGGCAGTCTGTGAAAAGTGCTGGCTCTGCAGGTAAGATCCTCAGAGCTGTGGAAAGGGGATAACACTGTCTGGAAAAAGCAGGGCATAGTAGGGCCAAAGAAGCAGCTAAGAAAACCAGTAGTATTAGGAACAAAGGGTGTTTCTGTTCATGGCTCTGAGCTGTCTTTACAGTAAGATCATCTGTTACAGCAGAAACAAAAATGTACTGAACAAAAATGGGTAGTGATTATTTCTTTAAGAAATGCTACTTTTCAGTGTAATAGGTACAGTTCTGTCCATGGAACACTTCCTTTCCAAGCCTCTCATCCAAGGCATCCCATAATTAGCAGCCCTTCCTATGTTACTGCTGAGGGATCTCATCAATTGATTTTGGGTTTGGTTTGGGTTTTTCTCTGCATCTGGCTAACCAGGCAAATGTCTGTCACTGACAAAAAATAAAATCTTGGTCTGAAGTTTTTTTGTGTCTGTTTTATTAATCTTAACTAACATGAACAGCTTCAAAATGTGGTTGATAACAGTTCACTTAAAAAGACAGCTATCACTACAGCCTAAACAAAGATCAGACAAGTCTGAGAAAAGGTTTGAACTATCTCACCACCTGAAACCTCCATGTCTTGCCATTTCCATTATTGTCTGGGCAGAAGTATTTCATCCTGCCTTTTCTCACCTATTTTGCTCAGGGCTGATAGTCACATTTTATTAGCACTTGAACCCTTAGTGAATTCAGACTCAGCAGTCTGTAACCCCAGCAGTTTTCAGCAAAATCTGTTTCATCCTCCTTTTTTTTCATGGAGATTAAAGGTTCCCTCTAAGTGCTGTGGGGGGAAAAGGGGGAAATTGATTTTTCACTGCCTTGCTGCTTTTAGAGTTACTTCTGTGAGGGTTGTTATTTTCTGTATTTTGCACCTGCTGTACTTTGCTGTGAAGTGACTGTTGCCCATGCTGTCACCACAGTGGAAGCAGACATCAACTACCCCTGGGGTAGAAGGGCTTCATCAACTGGTGAAGCAAAGCCAGTGTAGATGCAAGTTGCCCAGAGTCAAGGAGCCACTAACTCTGTCTCTTTCTAGAAATTGTGCTTCATACTGCCCTTCCACTGGTTTATTTGCTGATTTTCAGAGGGCTCTCCTTTCCTCTTGCGCAGATGCCTGAGTACACCAGAACTGCCCAGAAGCTGCCCAGGTTGAGTCATGAGATGCTGGTGCTGCAAAGCAGCCGCTGCTGTTCTGTATGGCACAGTGGGGGTCAGTCTTGGAGAGGCTGTCCCTCTGAGGTTGTGCTCGTAAATACCCATGTAACAGTAGATACGTACTGTATGTTACATTACTGGAAACACCACCCAAGGGTATGGTACAGCAGAGCTCAGAGCCCCAGCAGGGTGGTGACAGAACTGAGGTGTCTACCTCCAAATCAGGATCAGTGCAAAGCTGCCCTTGTGTGCCACTCACATGTGTGTTCTCTGCTGGTTTCAGTTCTCCAGCTGCCACCACCTGTGGATGTGCACAGAAGCAAAAATGGCTCAGAGGCTGTGCTCTCCAAGCCCTTTCCCTGCTGAAGCAGCAGCCTTCAACAGTGTTCCCAATGGCTGCATCTGGCTTACAGACAAGGAGTACCACAGGAGTAAAGGGCCATAAATCTTCCTCAGCAGCTGAGGGCTAGTTGAGCGTGTGCCAACCCAAGATATGTCTGGTATGCAAATATTACTGTGAGTCAATTGTCTTATTCCATAAATAAATGACAGCTGAGGGCCTGTTGGGCTCCCCTTCCCAGCAGTGGGCTGCATGCCAGGATGTCTCCTTGAGCAAGGACTCTGCTCAAGGTTAATCCTCAAGGCTGGGAGAATCCTTGCCACAACAGATTCTCAGCAAGTGATTAACAGCATGCTAAACTTTGAAATATTGGCTAAGTGATATAAAGGATGGACTGTGCACATGTAATGCTTTAGACAGAAACCACTGACTGAGTCTGGCATTAAGCCTGGACCCAGCCTAGACACCTCTCAGAAAGGAGTTTTGAATGTGAGGGGATCCTTCCTGAACCTCATGCCTCAAGGGCAAGTAGGGTCCCCCTAACAATTTTGCCTGACCCTGTTCTCTATGCAGTGAAAATCAAGTGTGCCTTGCCACTGAATCTCATTAAAACACTGTTGCCTTTACTATCAAACACTGTTAAATTGTTTTGGTGTCATACCTTGATGGTGGGGCCACTTGTCAAACAAGAACGAAGCCTTTATATAATGCATTCCAGGGTTTGAGAAGGCTGAAAGTCACCTTTCCAGTTTGGCAGAGCCTGCTCTGATTACCAGCATTAGGTAAGAGAAATATAAGTCATTTGCAATTTGCTTTTCAGTCTGTATATCCCTAGGGAAGTTTTCATGGGCATTTCCTGCGGAGTATCTGGTAAGGTACATCTCCAACTCCGCTTTACTTCACAGCAAATTTATCTTCACAGAATCACTGAATATGCTGAGTTGGAAGGGACCCACAAGAATCAAGTCCAACTCCTGGCCCTACACAGAACCATCCCCAAAAGTCACACCTGAGAGCATTGTTCAAATGCTCCATAAGCCCTCTCTCACAGCCTTGGTGCTGTGACCACTTCCCTGGGGAGCTGTTCCAGTGCCCATCCACCCTCTGGGTGAAGAACCTTTTCCTGATATCCAACCTAAACCTCTCCTGACACAACTTCAGGCCATTACCTTGGGTCCTGTCACTGTCACCACAGAAAGATCAGTGCCTGCACCTCTTCCCTTCACGAGGAAGCTGTAACTGCAAGGAGGTCTCCCCTCAGTCTCCTCCAGGTTGAACAGACCAAATTACCTCAGCCACTCCTCACACAGCTTCACCTTCAGACCCTTCACCATCTTCCTGGCCATCCTTTAGACACTTTCTAACATCTGAATGTCTTTTTTTACTGTGGTGCCCAAAACTGCCCCCAGCACTTTGTCTTCAAGAGAGTCAACAGCTCCTCCCAGTTTTGTATCATCAGCAAACTTGCCCAGCATCCCTTCCAGTCCTGCACCCAAGTTTGTGAAGATGTTGAAGAGCACAGGGTCTAGGATGGAGCCCTGTGTAACCCCACCAGTGACAGGTCCCCAGTNAAGAGCACAGGGTCTAGGATGGAGCCCTGTGTAACCCCACCAGTGACAGGTCCCCAGTCTGATGTCACCCCAGTCACTGTAACTCTTTGTGCCCCACCCATGAGGCAGCTGCTCACCCATCACAGGATGTGTTTATCCAGCTGTGAGCTGGACATTTTGTCCCGAAGGATCCTGTGAGAGACAGTATCAAATGCTTTGCTAAAATGCAAAAAGATAAAAATAACATCAATTGGCTTCCCTTCATCAACTAGGTGGGCTACCTTGTCATGAAAGGAAGTTAGGTTTGACAGCAGGAATTTCCCCTCTCAACTGTGCCATTGCCAGCTGTGAGGAGACAGATGGAATGAAAGGGAAGGAAGATACCTAACTGATAGACCATCCAAGTATATACAAATAATGCATGGCAGTAATTCCTGTATCTGTCGGGAATCACTGTGCCACAGTTCAGCTTTCTGTGAAGCTCCTCAGGTCTGCAAACTCCCCTGAAAGAGTTTTCCCTGGATCAGAGCCACCTGCGTGCTGCTGCCCCCAGGGGTAATTCCGCTAAGGTGCTTCCTGTCGTATCTTGGGATGAAATTCCCAGAGTGGCTGGTAATACTTACTCCATTACACCCCTGGGTCAGTCTGATGCAGTTCCAGTATTTAGGTTCAGTCATGTTGTATCAATTTCTCCAGAAGCAGTGCAGCATCACCTTTGGGGAGAACCCAGCTGTGAGATAAACTGTTAGTTGCTGTAGGCACAGTTACTCAGTCAGTGTTGCCTGACTACATTTTCCCCTCTGCATCGAAACGCAGTCCATGCATACTCCTTGATAAAAGAGAATTGTTTCATTAAGTCTGACTTTTCGCTTGCGAGACTAGGCCAAGATTAAGGGGTCTTTGAAAACTCATTTGAGGTCTTCAGCTCACACCCTCATGTGTAATTTCATGATTGCCTTCCCCATCATTTCTGAATTGCACAGTCATCTCTGGCAAAGATCTAAGCAATTTGCCCTCAAATCTGACAATGATAAATTGATGTGATGAAATTAAGAATTGCTAAAGGCTACACTTAATATAAAAAAGACAGAATTTAGTGATTGGTGCTTAAAGATCATTTCCAAAACCATTCAGCCTTTCTACACATTAGTGTTTTCCATCTTCCTTGGACAGGAATATTCTTTCACAGTTGTCTGGATGTGGCTGATGCCTTGTTAGCCATCGTGATTGAACATGCATATACCGAATGAGATACATCTGGACTTGCACCAAAAGTTTTTTGTTTGATTTTTTCATGTGGGACAGCCTCTGGAGCAAGGCATACATTAACATCTTCTGATAAATCACTACATGAACATGTGCCCAGATAAACTGGGGCAGCCAGGGACATTTTGTGGTGTTCTCAGACACTGAGGGTAAATCATCTGGGCTACGTGTTTAGTTTCGATATATGAGATACCTGTACCCCTCCAAAAACTACAGCCTTCAAACTGGATCACAAAGCTCTTCTGCAAACAAAAAAATGTTCTGAGTTGCACAGAGGGTAGCTGTGAAAACTGGGAAACTAAACCAAACCCGAAGTGTTCAGCAAAAACTCTATTCATATCTATACCTGTATGCCAGTTAACCATGACAGAGATGCATCATGAGACAGCCTTGTCTCCCACAGACAAGGGGAATTTGGAATTGCCTCTCTGAGATCCCCACAGAGACAAGGAGAAACAGGAACAAGAGTTGGTGGAAGGAAGCAGAGATGAGGCAAGAAATCACTGAACAAAAACATGCAGTGCCTTCCCTGCTGATATCCAGATGCAAAGTACAATTAATCTCCTTGGAGTCAGAACATCCTACCCTGTGAAAAATTTGTCTCACTAGATTAGAAGAGAGTTCGTTCACTGCATATCAGTTTGGGGCTGACCCTAAGATCACCTTTTGCTATCTATCACAAGAAGAACCAGGCTTATAAACCAGACTTTTATCTATTTTATTGCATTCCTGAAACATGACTCTTCATTTTTCGAATACTCAAAACTTACCCTTGTACACTGAGTGTGTATGGCAACATCAGCACAGTAACTTAATACTCTGCAGGAGCTCAGATGCAGAATGACAGTCTAATCATGTTTGATGTGTGGTTTTTCAGCTGCATGCTTCAGGGACAGACTGTAACCTGTCTAAAGCACATCGGCAATAAAAGGAAAACTTCCCTGCGCTTTTCCTTTAATCGGATACAGGCCCATAAGGATGTGAAATCGCTATCCCTGAGTATCTGCAAGGATGTCAGGCTGCACACTGGAACAGCTTTGAATGAATATAATCTTTTGGAAACACACCTTTTGTTGGTTCACCCACTGAAATGGGTTGAATTACTAAGCACACCTTTCCAAGAAGGCATTGCCAGATTAGAGTTAATGATCATGCAATGACGTTTCTTCATAAACACTCCATTTAACTATGGGAAATCATCGCACATAAGTATTCTGAGTTCTGCTCCCCACATCAAGACAGGTGGTGCCAGAAGGGGAATCAGGTGGAGTCTAAACACCTTCAGATCATACTAATAGCACAAAGAGATCAAATAGGGAGTTTGTTTAGGAGAAATATTTTTCTTTAGGATTTTTAAACCATTTTATGTCTTTGAACAGATAATTGAACAGATAATCCCTGAACTGACTGTACATCCACTTTATCAAGTTTCTTCTTTCTGACTCCAACTTGTCAGCATCAGCAGTCTGAATTATTTGTATTTTTACTGCCAGAGATTTTTCTGAAATTGTTCACAGGGTGGAAATAAGAATAATTTCAGAATGTTTGGGCTTTATTTTCCAATGACAAATTTGCTTTGGTTGTTTTCAGTATCAAACCTTTTCCACAGAATAAGACTTTCAAGCTCTGAATAGAAATGACCATCAAACAACAAATCTCCATTTCCTTGTATGATACATGAACTTGTATCATCCTGGATTTACAGGTGGCAATTCTGCAGCCAGCTGCAGCCTGGCTCTGGAGTACCCAAACTGTAGCTGTATTGTCTTACTCATCTTGAAGCTTGCTACTTGCCATACACTGAGTCCGTGTCCCAGAGGTGCCATTCCCCAACTCTGTTCCCTCCTCTGCTGGAAGGAATTCAAACACAAATCCCCAATATCCAAAGAAGAGCGTATTGTGAGTTTGGGGTATCTCCTATATGGAAAAATACATGAGAAAAGTGAAGACAGTAAGGAAACAGATAAAACAGGGCCTGTGCTGCCTAACAGATCTGGGACTCTTATAGGGGATTTCAAACACATTTATACTTTATAGGGAGGAAATACTCTCTTCTCACCACCAGTATATGAAGCTAGAATTTTTCTATTTCTGTTATAATGAAGAAGCAGTACTTTGTTTACAGGATAGTCTGTTATCCTGTAATTAACAAACTCATCAGAACCATTAATCACATAATTAATAATATCATAAATTACTGATAAAATTATTTCAATCATATTTGTGTATGGGAGATAGCGCAGGGGGACTACAGCAAGCTGTCACTCTGAGTAACAGTGTTTGCAAGAGAATGGAAGAAAGTAGCAGCTCTAGTTTGCACATTAATTAAGACACACCAAATAACGCAATTTTGCCTTCTAGTCATTGAAAAAAAGCAAGTATTGCTTTGCTAAGAAATAGTGCTATGGATAAAACTTTAAATAGAGAGAAGTATCAGTATGTATTTAATATTTGATTTTCAGCATGTCTTATCACTGTAAGTGAAGAACCTGCTGGAGGTCAAAATTTGGTTTGCTGTAACCAGGATAAAGTAGTGCCACTACTGGGGAATTGCAACAGACCACATTTCAGCGTTCCTGAACAGCAATCAGAAGGCAATTAGGCAGCATTTAAATTATGGCTTGAGCTGAAGTGAGAGCAGGAAAAGGATGCAGGAATTGTGTGAGAGATGGAGGAGACAGCAGGGTACAGCAAACAAGGGAATGCTTTTAGTCTGAGGCCTGGGATAGAGAAGCAGAGTTGTTACCTGCCTGTAGACATTCCTGTGCCACTTTGCAGTCAGCACAAGGCAAGGCTCCAGGTAGAGGCAAAGGCAAGCTCTCAGAAGCCATCTATTTGATGGGTTGCTTTCTTCTTCACTTTCCCTTTCACAAATGGGCTTTGTCAAACGGCTGCTGAAACTATGCTTGAAAAAACTAAGGCCCAGGTAAGGATGGCCCAGGGAGGCTCTTCTAATACCCCACCTCAGACAGAGCCTACTGAGCAACTTCTGAAAATAAACTTTCCCTTTTGGCCTTTACCCTGACTCCCTGGCTAATGGAGAACCTTCTCCACAACAGCATCACCTCTACTGCTGAACAGGCTATGTCAGGAATTGTTGTGTCTCCAAGGCCAAAACTCTTTTTTCCTTCCCTCAAGGGAAGACACCATGCTCAAGCTGCCTGCTGAGAGCTGTGTGTTCCAGCTGCCTTGCTGGCTGTGCCCAGCTGAGCTCAGAGCAGGGGCTAATGCTGGGCTGTGCTGAAGAATGCACTGACCTGCACAGTTATGAACCAGAGCCTCAGCCTGAGCATGGTGCAATCACCACACCCCACAGCTAATCCATCTCACTTGTTCAGGCTGGTATTTATGGGCTTGATGGTCTGGGGGCTGCTAGGAAAGCATGGACACCTGTGCCACTGCTCATGGGGTGGTGGGGGTTTGCTCTCCCCACTCTCCTAGCACAGGTGCCACTGTAGATAGCAGAGGAAGGGGCAGTACGAAGCTGAGCTGCATGTGTGAACCCAAAACAGGAGCAGTGACACCTCTGCTGTCATATGTGCCAAGAGTGGCCAAATGGGTCCTCTCTGCAACTCCTCCCTCATCCCCACCACAGCTAGACAGCCATTCATTCTCAGCTTCAAGCCCTTGTCACAATACCATTTGGTTACGGACTGTGACTTAAATTCTCTTTGTTATGTAGCCACCTTTTGAACATGATAACATGAGCTTAATTCAATTATCTCCATCACAGACAGAGACAAAATACATCGCAATAGTAACAGAGCAATCTAAACAAAATTTCTGAAAATCTTAGTTCACTGACAGCAGACCTCTGCAAACCAGGGGTTTATACCACCTGAAGGAATAAATGTCCAACTCAAAATTATAACAGAATATCAGATTAAATTTACAATTTCCCATCCTCATCTCTGTCCCTTCATCACAGGGTCACCTTTCTTAAAAACCGCCCTGGTGATGTGGCAGTAAATCTTACAATATGTTTAATAAAATAGTATTAATGTGGTGCCAAGGGACCCCAATAAGATCAAAACCTCATTGTTCAAAGCTGTACAGCGGCTGGCTCTGCTCTGAAGTGATGGTGATCTAATTATGTGGGGGCAGCAGGAGTGCACAAGCACTGAACTGACTTAATCCCTGTCACCTGCACAGCCCTGCAAGAACTGCACCTTCAGGCTTGGAAAACAGGGCTCTGCTCCCCACAGTGCACCACTGCTTCTGTTTGCTCTTCCAAGCAGCGTTTTTTTATGAGATCACATTTGTTGGAAGAGCAAGCAGCCATGCCTGTGTGTGTGCAGGGGTGCAGTGTTTCTGCAGCACACCGGGATTGCTGTTTCTTGCGCCACAATCTTAGTGGATGCCAGTACGCTCTGACCTGGTTCTTCACATCAGAGCAGCAAGTGGATCCCACTATCAGCCACAGAAAGAGAAAAGAGACATGGTCAAAACCTTTTTTCATTTTGAAAATGGTAGCGCTTCTCTGCTGTTTAAATTGCAGTCACGAACAACCCTTCTCTAAGTCACTGCACTGTTTTATTTATGCCTTGAGACAGTGACTCCCTGTTTTTAATAGCACATCAACTCTTTAACACCTTTTGCCCCAAACTTCATGTGCTTCTCTGGCCCAACAGCTGCCCACTGTTTGTAGAGAAGAGCCCTGGAATCCCAGAGAGGTGCTGCTTCAAAAGCTGTAAAAGGAAAAATCAATCAATCAGTCAATCAATCTGTCATTCTCCAGTCTACCTTCACTTATGGTATGTCAGGCCCATCATTGATTCGGTGCTCAAAATACCAGCAGTGCTCTTAAACTGTTTCAATCAATAAAAGGTATTCAGTTCTTCAGAAGACAACTATCTTCAGAAATTAAAATGGATAATAAAGTCTGGTAAAAACAAAATCTGATTATTTTTACTGATTACTTTTGCTCCGCTGTTCATCAGCAGCACCTTCAGGCTGGGCACCCTCACCAAGCAGACAGTTTTCATCACACTTCATGACCAAGCACAATTCTAGAGGGAAATGAATGTGTGCTGAGGCTTTGAAGCTTTTTTTTTTGTTTATTAATGTAGATAACCTTATGCACTGTTCAGAAACCAATTTTGTTGGTTGGAAGGCCTGTCACTCACAAGGGCTTGATCCCTCTCCCCAGTAATTTATCATAGAATGGCTTGGGCTAGAAGGGACTTTAAAGATCCAAGTTTACAGTTCCAGACTTTAGAATTCCAACCCCTGCCATGGGCAGGGACACCTTCCAGTAGACCAGATTGCTCAGAGCAACATCCAACCTGGCCTTGAACACTTCCAGGGTTTGGGAGTCCACAGTTTCTCTGAGCAACCTGTTCCCATGCCTCACCACCCCCACACTAAAGATTTTGTTCCTAGTATCTACTCTAAACCTACTCTTATCGGTTGGAAGCCATTCTACCTTGTCCTGTTGCTCCAGACCCTTGTGAGGAGCAAGGTAAAAAGCGCCGCTCCATTGATCTTGCAGGCTCCCTTCAGCTACGGAAATGACACGATTTGGTCCCCCCAAAGACTTTTCCAGGCTGAACAATCCCAATTCTCTCGGCCTGCTTCCCACAGCGCTTTGGATGCAGCATCACTTTTTCTCCTCACTATTCTGTTCTGCTCCCTAAGAGCAACTTCAGAAGTTGGGTGAGCAATGAAAATGTTTCTGCAGAGCTCTGGCGCCGCGTTCGGGCAATGGTGGGGTGGAGTAAGTCCCTGCATATTCCAAGGGGGTCTCTGGTACCAGACCACTTCGGCCAGTACAGTCTGGTACTGTGCAAGGAGACTTTTTTTTCTCACCGTGCTGTTGGAAAGCACAAACACACGCACCCGAGAGCCAGACCATGCTTCTTCAGGATAGCGAATGTCAGAGGGCTCAATGGCATAGAATGCCAACGGCTTCACTCCCAAACAAATCCAGAGGCAAAAAAGGAAGAGGGGAGGCGGAGGGCACACAGATACAGCCTTTTGGGCCAGTAGGGTTGGAGAGAGGGCGGGGAGATACAACAATCCAATGGGGAGAAGGGAGGGGAGGAGCGAGGGATCATGTTGAAACCAACCAACCTGGGGGGATTAACATACAAAAGTTACCGTAGTTTTGGGATAAACCGTACAAGAAACCCCAAACCCCAAACTCGATCCAGGGGGTTTTAACTGTCCCACCAGCGTGCTTCTGCTGGCTTGGGACTTCTCTGATTCTCTGAGATGGTAGAAATCACTCCAACACTCTGGAGTGTGCAGAATTGCAGAATGATCCATCTAATCCTCTTGAAAAGGAAAAAAGGTTTGACAACCTTTTGCTTTTGAGTTGCAACTGTGGGGACTGTCAGCAGAGGGGTTTTTGTGAATACATCTTTAACTACTCCAGGCCATCTGCTGTGTTACCGGTGTATTGACTTCACCTACCTGAATACCTACCTGCTGTCTGTCTCAGCTTTGGTAGGGCTTTTGCTCATGTCTTCTGTAGCATCCCTATTGACAAATTGGTGAAGCATGGACTAGGCAAGTGGGCATGAGAGGTATCTGAACTGTCAGGCTAAAAGGGCTGTGATTAACAGCAAAGTCTGTCTGAAGGGCAGAGGCTGGTGGTGTGCCCTGAGGCTGATACTGGGGCCA
>VZTX01002886.1:0-44845 GCA_013400915.1 Pardalotus punctatus
CCCTCCTAAAATTTGATCTCACGCTTTCCAAGGTCTCTTCTTTGAAACACCACTTTCATTGTCCTGGCACGACGGCTCTAGAAGTCCTAAAGTGTGAGTTGAGTAAGTGATTTGCACTGGTTCCTAGCTACATCTCTACTTGGCAAACGTATTGTAAAGCTAGTAAAATGGGAATCCCAATAGTACAGATAAGGAAGGCTGAAACAAGGGGGAAGCCAAGAGTTTCCAAGTGAATTTAGTTTTGATACCGGAGAGTCTGTTAATTCCTCATAACATCTAATAACTCCACAGTGCCGTTTATTTTTCAGTCCTCACGCACAGCCTGTTTCCCAGCACTGCAGGTATGACTCTGCTTGTGGTGCTCGTCCCGTTGCGCCTGTCCTAATGAGCCCCGTAGGACCTGGGGCTCTATGGAGCAGGTGCAAAAGCTGGGAGGCAGCGTGGGTCTGGCACAGCTGGTGGAAAGCCAGGTCTCATAAACCCAGCTGGATCCAGGCTGAGTCTGTGCTGGGTGTTTCTGCTCCTCCTTCTTGCTCCCTCCCCCCAAACCCCACGCCAATAATTCTGGTCCTGAAATACCTGAGCTGCCTCGGGATGGAGCCAGCTAGGTTCTCACAAAAGCAGATGTACTCTTTCCACAGCAGAGCTGGCCTTAGAAAGAGCATAACTGCATTCATGTGGCAGTGTGCCTGAGCCAATATATCGTGTTAGACCCAAGCTGGCTTTTCATCCAACAATCTAACCACAGATAAATGAAGTCTGACTGTATGGTGTTTACCATACCATCCTGAGACCTCAGAATTTTTGATTGCATTTTTCGTATAATATTCGTCTGGAGCAGAGAAGCATCAGTATCATCAGTTTCCAGACTGAATTCTGAGTTATAAAGAGGGTAAATAACTTGCCTGAAATCAAAAGGGGGTATATGAGACAGTGTCAAAACTGTATCTTGAGTTTCCAAAGCTCTCAGCTATTTCTCTGATCCATGTGCTATGCTGCCCGTCTTTATATTTTTCTAGTGTACAGTAGTTGCACTACACTAGTTTAATGACTAGTATCAAAAGCAAAGATTTTTTTAAGTCCCATTACAGCAGGGATTGAGTGCATCCTCAGCAAATTTGCAGAAGACACCAAGCTGAGTGGTGAAGTAGCCATACCTGAAGGACAGGATCCATCCAGAGGCACCCAGACAAGCTCGAGAAGTGGACGTATGGGAATCTCATGAGGTTTAAGAAGACCAAGTGCAATGTGTTGTACCTGGATCAGGGCAACCCTTGTGTCAGTGCAAGAGCAGCACTGCTGAGAAGGATTTGGGGGTGCTGGTGGATGAGAGACTGAACATGACCCAGCAATGTGCAGTTGCTGCCCAGAAAGCCAAACATCCTGGGCTGCATTAAAAGCAGCATGGCCAGCAGGTCGACAGAGGCAATTCTATGCCTCTACTCTGCTCTCATGAGGCCCCACCTGGGGTACGGCATCCAACTCTGGGATCCCCAGCACAGGAAGGACATTGACCTGTTGGAGTGAGTCCAGAGGAGGCCACCAAGATGATCAGAGGGATGGAGCACTTTTCCAGGAAAGCTGAGAGAATTTGGTTTGTTCAGCCTGGAAAAGAGAAGGCTTATGGGTGACCTAATTGCAGCCTTCCAGTACCTGAAGGGACCCTAAAAGAAAAAAAGAGAGAGACTTTTTACAAGGGCCTGTAGTGACAGGACAAGTTAGGATGGCTTCAAACTGAAAAAGAGCAGTTCTAGATTAGCTATTAAGAAGAAATTTTTTACTGTGAGGGTGGTGAGACCCTGGAACAAATTGCTTAAAGAAACTGTGGGTGCCCCATCCCTGGGAATGCTCAAGGCCAGGTTGGATGAGATCTGAGCAACCTGGTCTAGTGGGAGATGTCCCTGCCCCATGGCAGGGAGGCTGGAACTGGATGGTCTTTAAGGTCCCTTCCAATCCAAGGCATTTTCTGATTCTGTGGTATAAGAGTATTTTCTGATGCAAAATCTTTATTTATTATTACTGTTATTATGGGCTTACAGTGTGTGAGATCCCACCGTGCAATGTGGAGCACCAGTACCTTTCAGTGTTGTCATAGTCTAAGAATTACAAAGATGTGACCCGTCAGCTAATTAACACAGACCTAAGAAGTTAGTCAAGGTCAGTCTAGCTCAGTGTCAGTGGTATCCGAGTAGATTTGGAGGGGACACTAAGGGAGAGGGTGCCAAAAAAAAGGCATGTATATATGTGGTTTGTGGTCTTTATTTTCCCCAATCTACTTACACAATGAAACTTTTCTGTAAAACTTGTTGCAACAGAGGCCATAATTTATTTTAGTGAAGTGTGTTTACTGGCAACTGGAGCTCTCCAAGATGTGTAATCCCTGTATCCACTCTAACTTCACGTGATGTGTTGTGTACCCCAGACAGCTTAAAGTGAGACTCTTTGCACTAGCAGTACCTTTAGAGTACGTGCTTACAATATCTTGTTGCAGAAATAAGAAGTGTACCAGCACCCTAGAGAGCACTCCCAAGCTTTAGTGCCAGGGAGAGAGAGATGAAACTACAAGAAGGGGAAATCAAACAAAGGTGTTAAGTACACTTTCGTGAGGACTCCAGGAACTGATCTCCTTTACGGTTTCAGGTCTACAAACCCATAATCACGGGGCTTAGACTATACAATAGTTACCTAGAGGTGAGTCTTGGAATCCTTTGTGCGAACAGTGATATCAGACCTCCCCACTAACACAACTCCACTTCTGGAAGTGTCTGAAATAAAAGTATAAATGGGCTTTCTGAAAGGTGTCCTGCTGGCACTGAAGGTGACTGAGGTCTCTCAAAGTGTGGTGTCAGTGGCCTGGAAGCCAAACCAGAGTCTGCAGAGCCCAGAACAGGTTTACAGTCAGGGGAAAATGTTAGGGACCCTGAGAGATTAAAAAGCAGAGGAAGGAAAAGTACTGGGTTGAGTTCTGTAGGACATGGTAGACTTTTGTCTCTGCAGCTTCACTTAAATTAACAGAGAGGAATTGACTGTAGGTATGGTACCTCAAGTGTACCACGGCCCTAATGAACACTGCACTCATTCTGAGGTGGGCTTTGTCAAAGGGAGGAACTGGGAAAATTATCTGAGCATGTTCAATTAACACAGGCATAGAAAGAATGCTTTAGTCAAGGCCCAAGTAGATGATGTGGCAATGACTGAAATACCAGATGATGACAGTCTGGGCAACAGCTTTAGCGATGGGGATAGCTAAGAACGGGTGTATTGTACATAGATTATTCTCAGCAGCCAAATTAATGTATTTGAATAGCACTGAGATGTTTCATTGCACACTGTTCAGAAATCATATTATTTTCTAGGACTAAATTTCAGTTCATAGAAAATTAATTTTTATGTGTTGTGCTCCACAGAGGTTTCACTGACTGTAAAAGATCTTACCTTCTACATTTCAGCTGTATCAAAGCCAAAGTGCTGCTGCTTTTGCAATATAAAGTAATTGTAATTGAATCTTTCCATTCTTTATTGGGCTCCATAGGATGTGATCTGTAAGTCTCCTAACTTCATCATCTTAAATGAGCAACACCAAGCTTTACTTTAAAAGAAATTTCTCCATATTCTTATAACTGGGCAACTCACTGCTGCATGAAAATCATGGTCTTTCCTAAGACCAGAATCTCTGCAATAACGGATAAGTCTTTGCAGCCTTACATTGTAGACAAGATATATCTTGGTTTTCAGTGAAAGAAATTAATGATTCTGACAAACTTTACATCTAACCTTCAAAAAGAAGTATATTTATATACAACCCAGCTTCCAACTTTTTATTTCTAAGTCAATTTTTACCTTCTTTAAATTCTTAAAATACCCTTAATTCATTAGTTCTTCAAAATGTCATCTGAAGTAATAATAACAACAATGGAATATTGTGCCCAGTTTGGGGTGTCCCAAAACCAGAGCAAGACTGCTGGATAACAACGTTTGGTGGCTGGAGCACTAGCCTTTGGAGGAAGGCTGAAGAAGCTGGACTTGTTGACCCTGAAGGAGAGGATTTAGAGGAGGCCAAACAGCTCCTTTCCATACCTATGAGGAGGTTACTGAGCAGGAAGTGCCAGGATCCTTATGGAGGTGCTGGACAGAAGAACAGGAGGCAGTGGTCATGTACTGAAACAGGAGAGATTTGTGCTGGGTGTAATAGCAAATAATCTTCCCTCTGAGTATGAGTAAGAACTGGAAGATGTTTGCCCAGAGAAGTTGTGGGCTCTCCTTCCTTCCAGCAGCCTGGTCTGGCCTCTGCTGATTGTAGTTGCTTTTAGGAAGAGGTTGCACTCCGGACCTCCCAAGGTCTCTGCCAACCTTCATGATCTGTCAATCCTATAAAACCCATGAGCTCCCAAAAGAGGCTGACAAGACTGCCCTGTGCATCCCCAGGCACCCATGTATCTTCCACTCAGACCCTGGGGAGATCAAAAGATTGTTATCCTTCTGACTCTTCTCGCTCTCTGAAACAGGATCAAAGTTCTCAATTTTTTACCTTCTTGTTCAGACTTTGCTCATGCAGTGCTTCCAACAGTATCCATGAGCATTTTGCCTAAAGAACAAATTCATCAATTCATTAAAGCTGTATGTTTTTATTAAGGGCCCAGAGAAGCAAATGGAAAGAAGGGATAACATCTCTAAAATAACTTCTGTAGCTCTCAAGTTTAATTTTCAGGTCCTTCTGGAAAAAAAAAAAAAAAAAGAAGGAAATAAATACAGAAAAAATAGTAAGAAAAATATATTCTAAATGGTGTATATCCTCCTTTCCCAGTTTGGACTGGCAGCAGACTACCAGCTTCTGCCTGCCAGCTTTGGACACCATATTTCTCTTGGAGTGTGCAAGAGCCAGTGTGCTCCTGTGTGGATACTGCATTCTGAAGGGGAGAGTTCAAATTCCAGCCTGACAGCTGCAGAAAATCCATTTTTTTTAGAGAATGGTGATTTTAGTTTGCCAGCATATAGATCAGAAAATTACTAAAAAATTAATGTATACCAAAGTTCAGGCTTTCTGTTTTGCTATGCTGTAACTACAGAGGAGGTTTGCAACACAAATATAGGGGTTTAAATTTGTTTTAATATGGCCTCAACAAAATGGCTTCACAAAGACCTGTGGAATGCTAAGGTGAAATGGTGAGCTGGTTTTCGCACAGTTTTTTTACAAAGATTTTGCATCATGTGCCCAAAGCTTTATGCAATCACTGCTTTATCTCTCATACACATACTAACCCCCCCACACAAAAACACAGAGTATCTGACTTTGGAAGGGACCATGGAAGATCATCTCTTGCTCAAAGCAGAGCTAACTTCAAAGTTAGGTCAGGTTGCTGAGGGCCTTGTCTAGAGGTTTGAAAAAGTTCAAGGTGGAAGATTCCACAGGCTGTCTGGGTGAGGTCTTCCAGTGCTTGTCCACCCTCACAGTGAAAAATTTTTCCATGTTTCCAGAGAAAACCTTCCTCATTGCAAGTTGTGATCATTGCCCCTTTGCTTTTCTCTGTGAATCCTATCTTCTTATAAGCTCCCTTTTACATCTGAATATATATATATATTTATATGTTTATTTGTAGATACATATTTATACATTCAATTATATATATAATAAATATTTATAATATATATATTTATAATCTGTTCTGTTTTAAATGTATGTTTACTTTTTATTTCTACTTTGTTCTTCCTCTGTTTCCTTATCACCTATGCATCAAATGGAGAAAATATTTAAGATATTTCTTAAAAATTACATCCTTGAGACTAACCCTATCATTTTGAAACATCTACTTTGTTTTCCCACTGTTTCTGTTGGTTGCAGAAGGAAAGGGGAGCAAAGATGATTGTACACCTGCAAAGACAGAACCATTACCACAATGAGTAATGATAATCAAAAGTGTCTCTCAAAATCAGGAAAGTGATATGATGGAAATTTTTTATTGAAATGTCAGAATTTGCAGATTATTTTCTTGTAACAGATGTATTGTTCAGCACAGACATATGTTGTATTCCACATCTTGTCTTAATAACCTTCTAATTTAGTAACTGCTTTGGAGATGTCTTCCAAGTACAATTTAGAGACCTTTACTATTTAATGTTAATAAAGGCTAAGTGTTAAATGTTGTGATGTTAAGTGCATGTTTTCCCCAGCATATGTATTTAGCAATAAAGTCATTGCAATACTTGTTGGAATATACAAGAAGTATCTCTGCCAAATGATAATAAAGAAGGGAGTTTAAAAAGAATTTTGGACAGTTGAGAATTCTTAGATAAAATCCTGATAATTTGTGCAGTCAATCTACACTGAGTTTCAGAAGTAAAATTGTCTCCAGTTATAAAAAAAAATGTTCAAGACTTTTATAATCTGCAGAATGTTGTACTTTTCCACTGTCAAATCATCACTTACTCCTTGTCTTATACATCGAACAAACAGCTCAGGAAAACAAGTTAAAAGAGAGCCCATGAGCATTCTCTCTGAAGCACTGTCACCTCCTTTAGCCCAGCTCAGGAGACAGCCTGGAGCAGTAGGTGATCCTGCACTGAAGAGGTAAAGAGGCACAGCAATAGGAAAGGGGAAGATGATCTCTGGGCACTTGGGATGCCAGCCCCTGACACGATCTTGTACAAATACCTAAGCACAGAAACAGGGTTTTCGTGAAAGGGCAACAAAAGAGCTTACATTCAGTTTTGTCAGAGGAATTGTACAGATGTAACTGAGGACATATTTTTGGAATTTGTGAGCCACAAAATACAGCTTTTAATTTTAAAAAAGTGCAATAAACCACAGTAGAGTATTGTTTTGTTTAAGCTTTATACCCTGCCAGTCATGATGGGAGCTGAATGTCAGCTTTTACTTCATTGCAGGTTTTGGAGAAATGTACCCTACCTTTCTTCTGGAACCAAAAGCAGACTCATTTCTGTCCTTATAGTAAAATAGAGATAAACCATGAGGGGAAAAAAGTGCAAATTTAAGGTCATCATTCTTCAGAAGAATTCTTCAGAGTAAAATTAAATTAGAAAATAGGGCAGAGAAACTGTGATGTCTGCCATTTCAACAGTACCCTAGGGGATGAGAAGTGGACTGCTGGAGCCAAAAGCATGAACCACAGTACGTAAGTAGTTGTAGCCTGTAACCATGCCTATCTTCTGATGATCAGCAGAAAGCCCATAAATCATGGTCCTTAGGGACTGAAAGGCTTAAATAAGCATTAAAGGACTCAGTCATGCACTGGCAGAACAATACATATGATAATCTAGAAGATTTAATTTCTACTTTCTTTTGGACTTTTTTCTCTCCACTGAGCCCTTTAAAGCAGAGGAGCATGTGAGGCCATGCCAAATGCAGATATTCACTTTCCTTTCCCTGAACTCAATACTGAAATATTTTGTCAACACTTTGAGGGATGTTTTCAGATCAGCTGGACCTCTGTGTTGATTTTCATTATTTAATGTCAGCTTCTCTCCTTAGGGAAAGTACTAAGTTTGGATTTTTTTAGTTAGCACGAAAATTAACAAAAGGAATACTACAAATCACATGCCTCAGTCTAAAAACAGCTACTGATCATCTGCAATGCCTTCATGACACTCCCAAACCTTCCTTCACCCCAGTGCTGGTTTGGCCTACAGCTGGCAGCTGAATATTTTCTGACTGATAGCTGGCTTGGTGAATACAACTAATAATATCTCTGGGCCCAAATCCACTCCCTGCTCTTCAGTACTTCTGGGCAACATCTTGCATAGTAAGCAATTGTTGAGGTATCAAAATCCACATTTTATCTGCCCCTCATGAGGCAGACAAAGGCATGTGGCTGGGACAATTTCAGGCAAGGGATTTTTAAAAGGGAATTCTTCTTTTGCTACTGCTGCCCCCTTACAAAGTGTCACCTTCAAAACTTAAGATGCTTTTTAAATACTAGGGAAAGATATCTTATGCCTTATCCCTCTTACATATGGGATAGAAACTAGGGGCTAGATCCTTGAAGAGTTTTAAGGATTAGTAAAGTAGAACATATCTGAATGTCTGCAAATAAATTTCACCTGAATTGCTGCACCTAAATCAAAAATGGGAATAACCAATAATCAAAAAAAACCTTATCTTGGCTTGCTTCTCAGCTGGAGGCTTTGAACTCCGTGGCACCATTTAGCTTGATTTCAAAGATCCTGGAGGCTTTGCTTCTACCTCAAACTAGAAATGTGGAAGGCTGAGACCCTCTCCAGCAGACATATTCTCAAACCTTAAATGCAAAACAAGCATGAAATGTGTATCACTATTTGCAGCCCATGCCCCTAGCTCTGCCAGCATGGTTTATCAGACATATTCAGAGAAAATGTCCAGGAATGGTGTCCTTGCAAAACCACAAGCTGTGGTGACTTCTTTGTTAGACAGTGACAGTGCCCTAACACTACACAACTGACTATATCTCCTCATTTACTTCATGATACCAAAACCTACATCTCTGAATGTATCCTAAGTAATTAGTAGTGGAAGGCAAGATTGGGAGGAAGTGATCTAAATGATCCCAAGAAATCAGGATTTGTTAGACTAGAAAGAAGAAGGAGAAAGGAGCCCACATTCTAGGAAAGATCCATGCATGGCTTCCTGTTTTCTGCCCCCCAAAAGATTTACATGTACATTCATCAGTTACTGCATAAAATATTACACTTGTCCCACTACAGAACCACCTTGGAATGGGGGCCTGAGAGCCCCCAGCTATAAATCACCTTGAGAGCAATCAGCCCATGACAAGCCCTGTCTGCAAACAATATCCATGAAGTTGCTGTAAGTGAAGGCAGCAATGCATCACTTGATGATTCCAGGCAGGGAAACACGCAGCTGCCAGCGCCTGGGGAGCAGCAGGTGTGGGTGTGAATGTACACTGAGGCTGAGGATGTTCTTGAGTACCCATCTCTCACCCCCCAGCTGAGTGGCTCAGCCTGTAAATTACTGCACAGAATCACAGAATGAGTGAATAAGCTGAGTCGGAAGGGACACACAAGGATCACCTGCACAGCACCATCCCCAAGAGTCACACCATGTGCCCCAGAGTATTGCCCAAACACTTATTGAACTCTGTCAGGCTTGGTGCTGTGACCATTGCCCGGGGGAGCTGTTCCAGTGCCCAACCACCCTCTGGGTGAAGAGCCTTTTTCTAAGATACAGCCCAAACCTCTCCTGTCACAGCTTCAGGCCATTCCCTTGGGTCCTGTCACTGTCACCACAGAGAAGACATCAGTGCCTGCCCCTTCCCTTCCCCTCATGAGAAAGTTGTAATTGCAATGAGGTCTCCCCTCAGTCTCCTTCAGGCTGAACAGACCAAGTGACCTCAGCTGCCCCTCGTATGGCTTCCCATCAAGGCCTTTCACCATCTTTTTTGCCTTCTTTTGGGCGCTCCCTAACAGTTTAATATATTTCTTATATTCTGGTGCCCAAAGTTGCACACAGCACTCAAGGTGAGGCTGCCCCAGTGCAGAGCAGAGTGGGACAATCCCCTCCCTTGCCCGGCTGGTGATGCTGTGCCTGATGCTCTCCAGGACAAAGTTGTCCCTCCTGGCTGCCAAGGCACTGCTGACTCATATCCAACTTTCCATCGAGGAGGACCCCCCAGGTCCCTTTTCATGGCACTGCTTTCCAGCCTCTCATTCCTCAGTCTGTCTGTACATCCAGGGTTTCCCCATCCCAGGAGCAGAATCCAGCACTTTGCCATGTTGAACTTCATGTGGCTGGTGATTGCCTGGTCCTCTGATTCTTCAAGGTCTCTCTGCGAGGCCTCCCTGCCTTCGAGGGAGTCAACAGCTCCTCCCAGTTTTGTATCATCTGTGAACTTGCTCAGTGTTCCTTCCAGTCCTGCATCCAAGTAATTTATGAAGATGTTGAAGGGCACAGTGTCTAAGATAGAGCCCTGCAGAACCCCACCAGTGACAGTGACACTCTGATGTCACCCCCTTCACGGTAACCCTCTGTGCCCAACCCATGAGCCAGCTGCTCACCCATCCCATGGTGTGTTTATCCAGCTGTGTGAGACAGACTCAAACAGAGACATGACCTTATGAGAAAAGAAAGGCAGGGAACACCACATGAAACCATTCCAGCTAGGTTAAGTTTTTCCGTGCTCTTCTTTTTGTAATAATAAATGACTGCTATGAGTGTTCATGCACTTGAATTCTCAAATTTGAATTCTCTCTGTGCTTGGATGTGATCTACTTGGAGCAAAAATCAGTGAGCACAGAATACGTCTAAGACCAGGATGATAGGATCACAGCATATAGTTTTGTGAGGAAACTTTATCCTGCTTACTTTTTATCCAAACTGACACTGCCTACTTGGAAGAGGTCTGGAGAAAGGTAAATGGCATTGTCCATGGAGGCAACAGGAGCAGGAGCTTTTGCCCAGCCAGCAGCAGGGCATCCAGCAGCTGCCAAAACAGAGGAAAACCACAGCTCACAACTGTAAAATCAGCCATTATTAAAAGGGAATATGGAAAGAGGGGAGAAGTCTGGAAGAGCTGATGCTAAACTTACGGGGAGGGAAGGTAGCAAATCATCCTTTTTACCAGTGGCAATAATAGCAATAGAGTAGAAGCATGAAACTCTTGGCAAGACTTAGAGCAGATTTTTCCATTCCAATGATGTTTTTCTCACTCTCTCTGGTCATATATCATTCTTACATTAAAGTTTGCTCCTGAAAAATGCTTTGTTCCCAAAAAACCCTTTGCTCCTGTAAAATGCAAAATGCAAACTATCTTTAAATGAAGACGATTCTTCCAGGATCCCTTCCATTCATGTTTGTGCTCAGGGTATGACTCAGATGTTCACAACAGAAGCAAGATACTACCCCATCTTCAGAGGACCCATCAAAACAAGCTTTCTTTCAGACCTGCATCAGAACTCAGCCCTGGCCTGTCCTGTGTCAGATTCCAGCCACAATCATATTGAATTTGCTGGGAGAAATTTATTTCGGACACTTCCAACTATTGCTCTTGTGTGTACGGTTTGTACTAGAGGAGATTTTGAACCTGTGTCATGACAGCCTTGGAGAATACACTCTGAACAATTTCTGGGGCCTGACTTTAGATCTGGCACAGCTGCATGACCATGCCATAGTTTTGTGACCAAAGTTTTGTATTAAATCTGGGTACATTGCAATGTTTGGTACTGGAACATTTCCATTCACTGGTCTCATGTACAAGGAGATTATCACAGAATTGCAGGATGGCTGAGGTTGGAATGGACCTCTGAAAGTCACCTGTTCCAACCCCCCTACTCATGTGGCAACAGCTGGTTGCCCAGATGGCTTTTGAATATGTCCAAGGAACACTCTGGGCAAACTATGTTTGCTCATACTCCAAGTAAAAAGGTGCAGGGTTTGTGTTCAGATTGAATTTAGGTTTTTAGCTTTGTGACCATTGCCTCTCAGCTTGTCACCGGACACCACTGGGAAGTCTGGCTTTCTCTTTTTCCTCTTTTTCATCCCCTCCCACCAGGTATTTATTTATACACATGGATAAGATTCCCCTGAGCCTTCTGTTTTCCAGGCTGAATAGTCCCAGCTTTCTCAGCCTCTTCTCCCAAGTGAGATGCTCTTGTCTCTGAAATATCATCCATCTGCTGGACTCACTCCAGTATGTCCTTGCCTCTCTTGAACTGGTAAAATCAGTTCAGGGCAGGGAAAATTTGACACTGCAACACACACAACATATTAATATCTATGATTTGCTTTTACAATCTTCCAGCAAGATACTCTGTAAGTGGAGAGTTTTTCATAAAAGCAAGTAGTACCTTAATAGAGAAAAAACACTAGAACAGCTAATGAAAATAATTTAATATTTTTAACTTTAAAAAGTATATTAAAAACCCAAACTATGTACATGATACATGTCAAGTGTGAGACTGTGGATGAAAAATCCTGCAATGCTGTGTCACTCGTTCAAACAAATAGTAGAAGAAAGCCACCCTTTGAGTCAACCACCTAAAGTGAACAAGTAGCATAGCTTTGCTAAGAATGATTCCCGTTGCAGATATGTCTCAAATATCACTAGCTGATACCTCAGTTAAAATAAATCCACCTTGTTTACACTGCTGGAGAGTTTTCATTATACCAAAACCTTTCCATAAACTGCATCATATTGCATACAACGTATACAAAGCATTTGTGTTGGGGTC
Source organism: Pardalotus punctatus (assembly GCA_013400915.1). Classification (NCBI taxonomy): domain Eukaryota; kingdom Metazoa; phylum Chordata; class Aves; order Passeriformes; family Pardalotidae; genus Pardalotus; species Pardalotus punctatus. The sequence goes on from VZTX01002886.1 coordinate 12,178, forward strand.
ATTGGATTTCCAAATGATTATTTCTTCTGAGATAGAACTGGTTTGCTTTGAACAAACATTTAAATATTGATTATGAGGGAACAGTTATCAAACCTGCTGGGGCAGACCTGATCCAAAAATCATTTAGGAATTGCAAAAACAGAAAAGTCCGCCATGTGCCCTCTGAGAGGCGAGATGTTGAGGTTCAAATCCTTGTTCCAAATCAGGCAAAAGTGGGATGAAAGTCTTTTGTTGAGTGTCTTGGGCATGCACTTAGGCCATAGAGCTGACAAATCCCTCTTCATCTTCTTTGTTTGTTTTCCTGATATGACAGGTCTCAGAGAGCTCCCACCATGTAGGATGGACTCCAGGAAAAGGAACACAACATCAGCTCCTGCAAAGCTCAGCCTGCATGCGTGAAATTAGGAATATAGCCATGTGGGGAATTCAGAAATCTCAAGGGTTAGGTTGCAGCTGTTGAAGGCATAGCAGGTTTAAATTTTGGATGTAGGCACCTGAAAGTGAAAGGATCTTCTATCACTAATTCAAACTGTGAGGTGATGACAGATGGGGTAATGGTTTTCAAAGACATTTCCCACTTACTGTAATCCCACTGCCTGGCTGAAGAAAGGTGATGGAATACTGTGTTCTTACACATTTCTGCCCGTGAAATTAACACAACCTTGTCTGCAAACTAACACATCTCTTCTTTCTTGTTTCTTTTTTATCAGTAACTATGGTTGAAACAAAAAATTATTAATTAAGAAAACACCATTCTCTCAGTCTTAGAAGATCTGAGTAAGAGATCTGCAATTCCTAAATTTTCAGGAAACCTGTCACAGACTTGATGCCAGACATAAAAGTAGAGATAGCTATGCTATTCACTTGAAAGCAAGACAATTTTGGGAACACACAGTGTGCCTAGGACAATATTGCTGTAGGAATACAGCACACCCTTACTTCCTGAGATCTACAGGGCAATCCCAAAACTGCTATAGTTTAGGGGATTTTTAACACAGAGATTAAGTCTGTCCTGCAAGGGAAACCCCAAGGGTAAGGCAGCAGACAGGTGCTAGCAGAGCACCAGTGGTTTGGGATTCACCATGGGCTGTGCACACCCCCTGAGAACGCTGAGGCAGGCCTTCCTGGGATTCTTCATTGCACCGTCCCACAACACAGCACCCTCTTTGCTACTAATATCTTCATGAGGTAGCTTGAGGCTATTTACTAAAACTTTTAGGGTAGATCAGGAGAATGTAAAGAATAGGGTTAAGGGCCTAATTTTTCAGTGAACTTTATACCTTTTCCATGCACCTATTTGGCAGATGCCTCTGGAAGCACCATGTGGAAGGATCCTGAAAGCAAGTCTGGAGTTGGAAGCCCCTGACTAACAAAAGCTACATTTCTAGCTCCATATTTCAGGCCATTTGACAGCATCAAGACACACAAGCCACCTATAGTGCTTGCAACAACTATGCTCTGGAAATTTTTATCCTCATTTTAGATCAATCTAGCAATAATAAATTGATTCTTAAGGTTCCTGGCAGGCTGCCCCAATGCGAGAAGCATTCTATCCCTTGTTGAAACAAGGGATCATTCAGCCAGACTTCTCCTCTAGCTCAGGGAGGTTTGGACTGCAATGACTTCTTGCTCTCAGCCATCCCCACATCGTGTTATTTATTTGTGGCATTTTGTATAAGAGCTCCTGTGCAAATTAGAGCTTGGAGGCTTTGTCCAATGGATAGCGAGAGCTGCAGTGTGCCATTCCCCCAGTGGCGAGTCTGCTTCCTTGTCACTTAATAAATCACCATTCCAAACACAAGAGAAAAAATATAAATATGTTGGAAATTTAAAATTGGATCTTTTCTGTCATTCTTCTCTCATCACAAATAAACCAAAAAGTAAAGAAAGATGCTTGTGGTACTAGAAGCCTTTGGATTGTCATAAATACTAACCAAAACCTCCAATAAGCTGCCAACCACACTACTTCCCTCAAGTTTATTATTCCATTTCTGTTTCTGCCATTTAACTCCTCAACTGCAATATTTCCATGCAAATAGCATGGCATGTCCAAAATATCTTATCTTACATTAGAGAGAAAACAATTTTTTTCAGGGAGGACACTGTATCTTTTCCCCCATATGGTTACAACTATCCAAACCCAAAATGGTTTCTGTCTTGGCAGACAGGCGGGATTCCTAATGAGCCAATACACAGAAAACAGATAAAATTAAGAGGCAAACAGCAGAGCATATTTAATCCTCTTCCCAATCATTTTTTTTCCAGGGTTTACATCCCAGTTATTACCACTAACACCAACAGATATTTAGAAATGACATTTCAACCAATGTCATTGGCCGATGTGCCCCATGCACTGATGCAAATTTAACATTTCTCCCTCATATTTGTGGCTGTCTAGAATTTTTGTCATCTGTATCTCTGTTCTAATTTCTTTCTAACTTTGCCTAGTACTTTTTGATTCTTCTTATCTGAGAGCCTCTTTTCTCTTCCATAACATGCTCTATGTTGTTGCACACTGTCCTTGTACTTTCTCCAGGCTGCTCCTCCATTTGCCTTCTCCTGTTTCTTTAGACATCCCTTTCAAACACTCTTCTGGAGTAGAGGCTTCTCCCATTACTTCCCTTCACATCCTTTATCTTTACTCCCTCATATGGGTCCATAATAATTCCTCAGTTTGAGAAAAGAGATGGAAAAACCCACAGGGGGAAATCTGCATCTCAAATTCCCTGCTGCTCTGGAACCAGCAACATTGAGTTGATGGTTCCTGCATCACAGACATTTAACTAATGGACGGGTACCACTGGTTACCTAGATGGGGCCTGCCAGGTGATAGACATCCCCTTTTATCCTGTCTGCTTTTCTCACAAGAGTAGCACTAACAGACAGAGGGGTGTAAGGGGAGGCTGTGTTGGCTCTCTCCATGGGACTAACACAGAAGCTGTAGGGGAAGCAAAGATAATGTGGTGGGGGACTGGAATATGTGGCCTTAACCTAACACCACATATATATCTCTTTGTGTCTCCCTCTGCCTACATGTTCAACAGTCCTGCTGAATCTGCCTCTATACATAAGCAAAGCATATACATGATAGCTCATTAATAATGTTTAATACATAATTTTTCCTTTTTTTTTCCCCAGGAAACACTTAGTATTTTATCAGCTTTCAGTTCTGTTGACTTCTAACAAGCTTTTTGGGGGGAGTTGTTGTTTTTTTCCCTGAACTGGTGGTGAGTTGGAGTGAAGAAAGAAATTCAATAAGCCTGCAGGCAATTGCTGTACTGGCAGTGTGCATTGCTTTTCATTTTGGAATTGGCATGAAGGCCCTCCAAGTAACATAAGCTCCCCTTTCTGAGAGAATTGACAGATAAATTATATACACAAAATGCAGTTGGATAGTTTTTGGGGGGGGGGGATGAGGATTGAGTGAAATCAAAATGGAAAGCTCATTTCACATCAGGGGTATTCCTTCACTGTACTATTGGCACAAGGCACCTTTGATCCAATAGGCTCCTATAGCACTCCACTAAATGTAGCCAAAATTTGAAATTATGTGGCTGTCTAAACTAAGTTCCTCAATCTGTATTTGGCCATACCAGTAACAACTCCATAATCACAAGTGTTTGACCTCTCATACATTCTGTTTACTTGGAGGGGACCCTGCAAATTCTTAGTACCTTTAAGCTGTGTAATTTTAGCTTAAACTCTATTTGTTGAAAACACTCATTGAATTTGTCCAGGAAACTAATATCCAACCTTGTTGAAAGCCAAAATAGACCAGTGTTCATGTTACTTTTAACCTAATTTGAACCTCCTGGAGACTCACAGAAATTATCTGACACTTCCCATTCTTGGTAACATTTGCTTTATATTCAAATCATACAACATATTGGATTATATTTTTCCTACTAATAATTTCCAATAAATGTTTTCAAAGCTTTGGAAGCTGACTGCCCTGAGTGAGTTTCAGATCCTTCTGGGAGATGTATAAGGCAATATGAAGTGTGGAACGGGGAAGAAAAGTAGTATGAAATAAGCCTCTTCCCACATATGCAGTAAGGAAGGCACAGCACTAAATAAATAATACTCATTAGGTCAAAAATAAAACTACAGAAACGAAATTAACAGGTTGTTCTCTATTCTATATATTGATCAAACTTCAAAATTTCCTGTATTACAAACAAAGTTTTTGGTCTTCTCCACAATTCATTAGGAAATGGGCTTTTACATCAAGGAAATCACACAACACAACGTTTGTGTAAATCAGGATGAACTGCAGTTTGATGTAGGATAAACTACTACTGTCTAAATGTCATCACCTTTTGCCTCTTCAAAAATACATGAATCTGGCATCATGGGAGGGAAAATGCCCCTTCAAGCAGTAGAAATAGGGAAAAAAGCCCTAGATTATGCATTATGTGAACAATTATTATCAAGTAACATAATGAATTGCTGTAGGCCCCACTGTAAAAAATGAAAACATACAGAAATAATTAAACTAACACCCTAAAACTCCAAAAAGGTACTCCTAATTCCTAAGAGGGGACATAAAGAATACATTTCTTTGCTGTGAGATTAAACAAGAAACCTCTGTCCAAGCCAGAGGTAGAATCTTAATCCTTCAATGAGCAGCCTTCACTCACAAGGTTGACACTTCTACATGTTCAGTGAATAGCTCTTTGGCACAGCACAGTATTTCCTTAAATACCACCTCTTCTGATCTCTTCAGCAATACAATTATGTCTTCTCAAGATGGGTATAAACAGATAAGTTGTCTTAAACAATTGCTTCCACATGCCCTGCCCCAGGTCATTATTAGAGGAAATTATAAAGGAAAGCCAAGTCCACTTTTCAGCCACGCTGTGCTCTCAGCGCTTTCTGTTGATTTCCTGCGTTCACTTATTCCTCATTCTGACTCACCCCAGTTCCAGCAGTCAGTGCTCTTTGTTGGCACAACAGAGTTTTAGGCTATTAAAACCTAGTGACAACTTGGAGTAGAAAATATCTGCCTTTCCAAGCTGCAGGTGGGATTCAGTTTAAACGTTTATTTTAATGTACAGCTCACAGGCATCTGATTTTGCTTTCCTCCTGGATATTACAGGTTACATAAACAATTGCAGGGAAGATTAAGAGTCCCTCATGTGTTCCTTCTACTCTTACATGCTATAAAAGGAGCCCTTTACAACAAGCAACACTGTTGCCTTACCACAACCCTGCAATTAAAGATCCTTAAATGGCTTTTGAAGGCTTAATTTCTGATGGCATTTCTACAATGGGAATTGAGAAGGCATTTATTGAAACTATTAAAATTTTATTAAAATAATTACAAACATGGTAATATATCTTCTCTAAATAGGATAGATGAAATATTTTAATCTCCAGAGAATCATACCTTTACATGTTAGTCAATTAAAGAGAACACAACAATCTTTATTTTCTACAAAGGAGGGAAAACTTGGTAATATACATTGCATCTGCTCCACAAATTTACTGAAAAAATAAACAAGCTTCATTTTTAAACAGTCCTTGGAGCAGGAGAAGTACAAGATTTCCCTATCTTCCATCCTTCATCCCCTCCCTTCCAAAAACTAACGGAGAGGGAAGTCTTAAAACAGTCTTTCTCTCCCCTTTCCAAGGCTTCTTTTAGCAGTTACTACAAGTATTTTTTTTGTAAAAGCAAAGCCAAAACAAGAGGCATGAAGTAGACCTTATCTTCATGTAATTTAGAGAACAACTATTCTTGGATGTTTATAAAATACTGCAACTAATGAGATTGCTAAAGTTTAGTGAATGGAAAGTTATGACAGAATTTGCAATTGTCATGCTTGAAGAAAGTTTCCTCTATTGCCAACCTACTGCAAACTCACACCCTGGCCAGCTTCACCCTTTGCAACAAACTTTGCCTTCCCCCTTTTGCTCTCCCCTCCCTGTGTAATTCAATCATAACTCAGTTATTTGTGAAGGTGTTCCAGACTGCCCAGGCAAGGAAGGCAGTACATTTCCATGCCCACGGTGACAGTCCCAGCTAAGCACACATTCGGCCACACGGAAAAGCCCTCGGGTGAAAGCTGGCAGAGCTGAGGGCTGTTACAGCACCATCAGGAGCAGCCCATGACAGGGCTTGTTGGTCATGGAGATTTAGGTTCAGCCGAGCTTTCCTCTGAACAGCACTGCTGGCACATAAAGAAAAAAAATGAGCAGACTGAATTCTTACCGGCCTGCTGAAAGCACAGTAGATTTACTTCACCAAGAGGTATCTGGAACTAAAGCCCTTCATAGCAACACTTTGAATGAGGCATTGCACTTTCAGCCATCAAAACCAGGCGAGATGTATCAATTTACAATACTGACTTTTAGAAACACAGTGTGTAACAGCAGGTGGGCTTCAGAACATATGCACTCCTCTCCAGCTATACAACCACCTTTTTGTTTCATTTTTTGAAGAGTGACAGGAACATCTCCTAGACTTCTCCTAAACAGAGATGGGTGGTACTGACAGAAGGACTAAAAATAAATCATTTGTTTAAAATGCCTTTCACCTAAAATCATAATTTCAGAAAACTGGAAGCATTATGTGCAACACCTGAGATGTCAGCAGTGAATATGGTTTGCTCAGAATCTTACATCTGTTACATGATTTCTATTTTAGTAAACTGACTAGCAAACATCTCTTCTGGAAATCAATATGCATTATTTTGAAATCCTGTTCTGAAACCCACCTGTGTACTAAAATAATTGTTTCAGTGATGACAGCACCCGTATTTAAATGCCAGTGCAAAACCAAGAAACTCTTAGCCCACCACCCTCTTCAAAAAAATCTAAATCAGCCCACAAAGCAATAGTTTTGCATCCACAAGTTGAATAAACTTCATCCTTTGAGCTTCCAAAGAAGGCCCAAATAAAAAAGTAGTGATTGTTTCGTTATTGAATGTGGAGGTAGTAAGTGTTGGTTTTTTTGTGAGCTGGACTGGAATCTTTAATGGGAAACCCATTCCTGCACTTATTAGTGCAGGAATTAAAGTGTAGAGATGACAAAAAGATATTTTGTTGCTCAATACTTTTATACAAGGTACTGTTATAATTTTGAACAGAAGTTTTGCTTTAAGGCTTACACAGGTACACAAAATTCTCAAGCCTGAAAACTTGATGTAACTGACACTTGACACAAAGCTACTAAGCATTTTAGTAGTGTTACAACTACCTTTTCTGAGCCCACACAGCTGGTACATGAAAGGTCCAAAACACAGAGAACAGAAAGTTTTGATAACACAGTATTCAGCTCCTGGGATGAGATGATTTTAAAACTGTACTTTTAAGTAAATTCTTCCTGTCAAAGGGAAAGCTGTACATATGTGGGCCCTGCTGTTTACAAAGAAACATTCCAATTTTATCTCATTTAAAAATTCTTTAATTATTACACAACTGCACTTCTGTGATTGTGTTAACAGGGAACATGGCGATTATGCAATCTGGATTGTTCCAAAGTGACTGTTTTGGGGCTGTATCAATATAGAGTGCATCTACAGACTGCAATTTAGTCAATCCCTTGACAGAAAACTTGGGGAATAAGAAACTTAGCATAGAGCATCCTCAGCCTTAGGAAACTGCTTTCCAAAAGCAACTCATTAAATTCAGCTCTGATTCAGACTCTTCATCCCCATCCTAGGAACCAATACCAATGCATAAAGTGTGTCCTTGTGCTGTAGACCAGCTTTCTTGCACCATGTTTATTAGAGTCCAGCAGCAATCTACTTTTAACTGCTTATTTCTACCACTTCTTAAATTCCAGTTGCTTAGCCAAGGAAGAGACCTCCCTCCTCAAAACAGGTTTATTTACATCTATCAGGGTGGTCAGGTACTTATTAAATCCAAAGGTGGAGATGGCATATCCTTTCTGGGTAACTGCTTCCAGTGTCTGATCATCTTCAAGGTTAAAAAAACAAAAAAATACTCTTTGTTATTCCCACTTAAATCTAATTGGATTTTTCCCATCTTTCAATCTGTGTCCATTGCCACTCATCCTGTCTCTATGCACCTTGAAGACCCATCTTGTTGTGAATCCTCCCATTAAAGGGACTGAAGACAACAGTAAAAACTGGTCTTAGGGTTAAGCCTGAACATCACTAAACTGCTTCTCCTTTCCCAGTCAACATGCAATTCCAGACAGTAAGCAGGAGTGTTGCCAAGCTAATACAACTTTACACATATAGAGGGATCTCAGAACTTAAGGAGTTGAGGGAAACACATCCACAGTTGGAATAAGCTGAAGGTGAGTCACTAGTGCTTCCCCTCAAACTTAAATATGAAACTGCATGCAGAGATACTGCCTCTTCCTTTCTAACATGCACATTCACCTCAGTGATCAGCCACTATACTTGACTCAGAACTCTGAAAAAGGTTCTGTGACTTTCTCCTGAAGATGCTAAGGCATATTCTGCAGTGCAAAGGTGCTAAGTAAATCCAGGAAAGTGGGAAACAGTAGCTGAAAACCCCAGAAACTTACAAACACCCTTCAAATTCCAATAATTGAACTAGAGTTTCATTCCCTTATGCTTCCATCATTAATCTCAAAAACTTCAGATTTCAGAATGAAAGTTTTAAACCATATCCAAGCTCACTCATCAGGCCTTTTGTAATCCTCCCTCCAACCAAAAAAACTACTCAAGAAAGTTTACAAGACGGGGCAGGATTAAAAATGAGATTTCAAATAGGAAAAATTCTGAAGCATGAACACAAGAGGTCTACTCCAATTATTCAACATGTAGACTATGTTAGGTTTCATAAAAGATATAGGTTACATATGCCTTCAGTCTTCCAAGTTTCTCCTGTAACAAACAAAAACATGGAAGAGCAGAAAGATTCTGGCTTGACTACATGTTCAAACATGGTCCCTATGGTTTATTTGTTTGTACCACACACTTCTAATGTTTTTAAAATCCAACATTTGCAATACATAATAAAAATCTATAAATCCCCGTTTCCAAACTCAGACAGCCCTGAGAGCAAAAGCATCCTTTGGTACAAACAAACCTAACAGAACTGACATCCTAAATTGTGCAAAATGTGATCTAAAATGCTGCAGAATACCATGATGTTAAAAAGCCCCTATATAACACAAGAGGCTATTTAAATCAGACACACACATACTGTTAAAAGTTGCCAATTTTATTCAAATAACATTAGCTCTAACACATAATTACTTTTTCTCAAAAAGGTTACATATTTACGTGTTGTTTAGTCAAATAAACAGATTTTCCCTCACTGCAGAAGTATTTCAATAGAAGCCAGAGTCTTGAGTAGCCCAGTTAGGTGCCTAAAAAATGAATAAATAAGGATTAGAAGAAATTACTACATTATCTAGTAGTTACTGAAATTTATGACATATTAATTTAAACAATTCTAATACTGTATATGGATATGAAGTGGGAATGTTGTTAATTACTGAAGGATACCCTATAAGATTAAAGCAAATGTTGATATAACAGACATACATACTGTAATTGAATTGTACAGCTAGAGTCCTCCAAGTTAGTCCTCCATTTTCATAAAGGAAAAGTTCTAGGAGAGCCCAATATAAATAGGATAATTTTTCAGCTGTATTTTTAAAATAAAGTAACAGCACACAAGTTTCATATGACTTCCCTTTAACAGAATAAACTAGTGCACCACTGCTTGTCCAACTTCTACCAGTATTTCAGCCAAGCAGTGAGGAAGCCCAATAAAACTTTCAATGTTTAAGCTCTTTTACTGTGTGGTTTGTTCTGTCTGACTTTTTTTTGTTTGTTTTAAAGATGTATGGCTGGGTCCTTAGTCAACCTGAGTTATCCAACCCCCCTTACAGTGCTGCTCTCCCTCACAGAGCTTCCCATATTGTAATGTGGAGGGAAGCTAAACCAGATAATTTTGCCAACTTTTTCATTTTCACTGGTTCTACTAAAACCTTTCAATGACTTAATTATAATCTCTAGAATTTCATTAAATGGGTTTAACAGTTAAAGAGTTTTGCACAACTCCTCCATGTTCCAGTCTTAAGTACCATTCATTCTTCTTTCAATACCACATATGCACCTATAATACTTTAAGTACAATTCACTTGGAAAAAGTATTATTACTACTTTCATAGGTGTCACACTTCATAATCTGCCATTTCCAGGTAGTGAAGGAGACCATTTAAAGGAAGCAGAGCAGCAAATGACAGAAACAGTTATGCAACAGAAGAAAATCTGATGATGAAGAGAAAGGCTAAAAGCAAGAACCACTGTAATTCTCACCATAAGAAAGTAAGCCCTTTCCACAGTAATTCCTGGTATTAGAACTAGGAGTAGGTACATCTGGTGAATTAAGGCATAGGTTAAGAATTGTACTTAAATTTATCTCTCACAAAAAAAGACAGCAAGAATTCAGAAAAACATAACTTATACCAACCTCAGATCTACCACTCTGATTCAGTTTCTTCTCAATGTTCATAGCCAACATTTGACTACGAAAAGACAGGCTCTTGGTCTTTTCAATCACTTGTTGATAAGGTGAGACTGCATTGTTGCCCATGACTACATGGCCCTAAAACCCAGAAAAGACAGAACAAATTTAACAACTGCTCAGAATGCAAAGACCTTTAATGTAATAGTCTGCTTTCAGAACTTTTACGGATCATCTTACAGTCAAGATCAAAACACAATAAATGAAATCCATTACAGTTTATTCAGGAACAGAAAGTTCTGATTTCTACTGAGTTTTTTTTGCCCATGAGGTAAAAGAAATTTAATGAAAAACTCAACAAATTCGCTTGGATCCATCTGGCTTTAAATGGAAAGACAGTAGGTTTAGATTAGATTCCTATGAGGGTGGAACAGGTTGCCCAGAAAACCTGTGGATGCCAAATCCCCAGAAGTGCCCAAGGCCAGGCTGGATGAGGCGCTGAGCAATCTGGTATAGAGGGAGGTGTCCCTGCAGGGGGGCTGTAACTACATGGTCTTTAACATCCTTCAACAAAAACCGTTCCATGATTCTAGGTACAGTCTTACCAGCTTTGAATCCAATTTGGCATCTAATCGTGCATTTCGAATCAGATTGACAATCCATCTTTCTGCTTCTTCAGGAGTCATATTTAGTTTATCTGCCAACATACTAAAAGATAACAAATTTATTAAATGGTGAAACAGAGTCTCTGATGTTGGTAAACATAACTAGGGATTATGGAATACAAGTCAAATCAACACAAAATCTGGCACAGTCCGAGATTTGCATTCAATAAATACTGTATACCTGGGGAGCTTACTTTCATTTGACTGAAATGACTTTAAAACTTACATACATGCTCTCCTGCATATCTCCCACCCCCACCACAAATAAGAAATTCATATCCTGAAGTATATATTTACTCATTCTGAACTGCACCATATTGTTTTTAAATCTTGACCTGCACAATTTCCCTATGTTCTTATTAAACCTTGTCTACACAAACATTCTTGGAAAAATTGTCATTCAAGGAATTTCTCATTAACATAAAACCACCACCACCACCATTAAAAAAAAAAAAAAAAACACAAAAAACCCACAACAACTGAATTGCTTTTATTCTTATTTAAACACAATCAGCAGTCAAGAAAGTATAGACTAACTAGTCCAGGAAAATGTTTAGCTAGAAAACTTCGAAGTTCAGGAACAAGACCCATGAGACAGAGTTTGGTATAGAAAATAGGACAGATACACTATGCTCAAACTTCTAGCAATTTCAAGAAAGGAAGGTGGGGGAGAACAGAGAAAGGAAAATTCTTAAACAAGCACTCGCATCCAGGAATAATTCCTCCTAATAGCATTTTCTGTGGCTTTCCAACTAACTCGTTTAGCTTCCTGCTGGCAGTTGGCTCATACAGGGCATTTGTAACGCTCGTTCTTCCATCAGCTTTCAGACTAAGGTAACAAACATGAGGTAAGGGCTATGGACATGACTAAAAAGCCAGCAGGCTACAGTGAGTTGCACAATAGGTCAACTTCTCACAATTTCACAGGATCTTGCTTAAAAATATTTTTCTCCACCTGAAAAAGTGGTTTTCTTCTTGATGATTATTTGCATCAAGTATATATTTAAAAATTGTCAACTACTAGCTCATCTCCCTGGCTGGATTTCTACATACACTTCTTTATACAGTTGTCTCTCCTATATGGTCTTGATCTCTCACCTTTCTCCCAAGTATAAAAGCAAATCCCATTTTTTCCCCACAGATAAACATGAAGTGAATAGAAAAAAGAAAGTAACTTAAAATACTGCATTTACACTGACTCACTTCAGCAAAATAACACAACAAATGGGTAACAAGCATTTGAACTTGGAAAAATAAGGGGAAGTAAAACCCAACCCTAGTTGTTAGTGTTCAGTAGAGCTTTTAATCTGAGTTTGAATTAGTAATTGTAATGGCAGACAAGAACAGAAGATATCAGCCATGTAAATTTTTGTGGAGTTATCAGTCAACTGGGCAGAATGTGAGATACTTTAAGAGAAAAAAAATGTACAGTCACTTTATTACTCCTAATCAGTGATGTCAAGCATTTGACTTGAAACTAGACAAAGTACATGGGGGCGTGTGTAAATCTCACATTTCTCTCTTAGAAACATTAGTAAGATTTAGATGAAGTAACTCCCATTCCAGATGACCACAAGAAAGGCTACTGCCACTACACTGGCAATTAAGCAACCCAACTTTGGAGGTTCCACACTATAATCCCATTCTTGGAGATAGGGCCTTTCCTAACTGATTCTTGACTAAGCAGCATAATGGAACACTGCTGTGGGTCCTGCTCAGAGCTGTAATTGGGTTCACAGCATTAAACCAAAAGACTTCCCAACCTACAGCACCTACACTTTCCTTTTTCCTTAAAGTCCCCGTGCAATTGGTGGGGAAGAAGGCACAGATTTTTAGAGAATCGTTCCAAGTCAGAAACTATGAAGTATTTTACATCACCTGGTAAATAATTCTACCTTTTCCTATTATATCTACACTCTTCTACTATCTCAGCTGCTTTAGAAGTGCCTTTTCTTATTTTAACTAAAAACTGTTTTTTGAACAAACATATAGTATACATGGAGCAACACAACAGAAATAACACACCTCTGTACAAGCAGTATTTTCCTGCACATGTATCTGGAAAACTTAATCATAGAATGAAAATGACAGTAAAAAGGGTGTAAAAATCTATTTTATCTCAACTTGCTGCTTTGAGATTTACACAGATTTTGAATTTTAATAAAAAACAACTAAAGTTAGCAGGTAACACCTATCTTTTAGTGAATAAAGAACAAAAAACCTAAAACTTAAAAAAACCTAAAAACTTTATCACACCTTTGACACAAGAGATGACCTTCCTCCAGCACTTTGTGGCAACTGGATTCCATTTTACAGTCTCCTTGCAGCCTACACTGAAGCAGCCAGTACCACCCAAAGTGCATGGGATATATAACATAAAGGTACTTTCCTGGTAAAGTAACACACATGGTCAAAAAAAGTGTTCTCCATCCTTCCACAGTAAATGCACGGAAGATCTGTCCTGATTACAATTCTGTAACAAACACCACTATTCTCCTATCACACTGTTAAAACACGTATTTAATACTCTCAAGAGATATAAAATACAGCTTAGTCTCATACATGTTTGACAGTTCAAGTAATGGCAGCACATTTAGATTTACAAACACATATTAATATCATTAATATTAAGGAAAGGATGCAATGAAAGATGTATTATAGGTTACCACTGCTTATAAAGATTCCTGCTATAGTTCAATAAAAATTAGTCAATTGTAACTATATTAGTATATGAACAACAGTCTACCATTTCAAGTTACAGTTAATTTCAAATGGCAGTTTCACCAAAACAGTTGCAAAACATTTTTAAAAATAATTTCTATCCCCCTGCTTTATAAGGAAATTCACTTATTTGGGTCATGCTGGGTCTAGTGTTATTTAAGTTTTCATTTACTTAAAAGGCAAGCTTACTAAATTCCTCACACATTCAAGAACAAGCCCACCTTGTATATAGTTTTCTTGTGTGTGCAGTACAAAAGAAGAATGAAGCATATTCAGCTCTACAATTAAATACAGGCATATCAAACTAACTAAAATACATTCAGAATTAACTTGACCTATTACTCCCTATTAAATATGATACTTCAAACAGCAAACCAATCACGGGGTGATGTGGAATGCATAAATTTTAAGTAAGAACTGATAAAGCAACTATGTCTCTTGGAAAAATGTCAGCTCCCTAGCAGATGTAAGTAGAAAAAAATTAAACAGGCATTTATTTTCTATTTAATATAAGGAACAGCAAATTTCCCACTAACTGTTTTCAAATTCATTCTGAATAGTTAAACAGTACTCATCAAGCACTGTTACAACCATCTACTTTTCGGCTCCAGGATTAGCAGTGGAAATCACTGGTGAACAAAGAAATGCAAGAACGATGCCTCAGCCATTGATTTCAACCAAACATTTCAACTGGCTAATGTCTTCAAAAGCAAGTCTGAAATACACTAATACTTATGCACCTCATTTAATCAGCCCACATCTAATGATTGTTACAGCTTGCAAACAAATTTAAGGCCAATACCCATCATTAAAAACACAATGACCTACTGAGAACCACCTCATTACTGACAATTGATTCCATGTGCAATAAACTTAGGGATACATGGTAGGAGTACCCACGTCATTCTGAGATAAATGTCTCAACTCCAAATGTATCACTTGCCACAGAACACACTATTATGCTTGTAAAGGAAGGACACTCCTACCTATATTTAGGAATCACACATAACAAGGACAGCCAACTACAGTATTTTCTATCATACTTAAAGTTGAAATATCACACACAGAACAAAAAATATGAACTATAAAATAAGTAATAAAGCTTGCTATTTTTGCCATAATGCATAATTGGTATGTTGCCCACATGTTTATCAGCATCTTTTGACAGAGACTTGAAAAATATTTAACATACACACTGCAGAGTCTTTGCTCATTGACAGGAGCCAGGTAAGAGTAGACTTAGAAAGACATCTAGTCTCTAGTTAAAAAAGCTGAAACATCTAGTTTAATTGAAAACTTGTGCTTGAATATGTGCAGTACTCACATCACTAAAAAGCATTTATAAGAAAGAGCAAGACACTATTGGGCTTTATATTCCCCAGAAACCCACCCTTAAAAGAACTGTATTTACTTTTTTTTTCCCAAATACTTGTTCAAACCCTGTTTATGCCTAGGTGTGCAGTTCTCTGCTTAAAGTGATTTTAGCTGAAGCATCAGCCCTCTTATAAAAAATGAATATTAAGTATGGAAAAGCTCTGCTCATAGCATGTAGTTCCATTTACTATTAGGACTACATGCTTAAAACACCACAGGTGATTAAAATGCTCAAATTCACTGTTGCCCTTTTACATCAAGGCCATTGACTATTTTAAGCTGATACAAAGGATAAAAAAAAAATATTTTTCTAAGGCAATGAGGACAAATATGTCACCCAGTGATTAAAGATTAAAAGTAGTAAGAATCAGACCTTTCTTCAACTATACCTATCCATAAGAAAAGCAATCCATTCAAGGAGTTTGGATTATTAAGACAATTTTCTCCCAAATCCTTTTCTTTTACAATCAGGCAGTGTTAAATCTTCCTCAGAGGACTAGATGCACACATTTGCTCTGCAAACAAGCTAGTAACAAGACTCCATTGAACTTGATCAATTCAACAGCCTTCATTTCTGCTGTCTCAAGGAACTCTGCACTGCTCTCTATCAGTGAGATTTTTACAGCATTCAGTTTTTCACTTCATTTTCTCCTTTCTAATTTAAGCGATGTGGAAATATGGGGAATGTAGGCAAAGGCCAAATGGAAAGAGATCTCGTGCATACACAATATCTTCCCATTTAGTGCCTTTGTTTTTTAATATATACAAGAGAGGCATCAGAGCTGATCCCTTTGAAAAGTCTGCATTTATAAAATAAATCTGAATAAACAACAGACATATCTGCTAATAACAATTCTTAACAGCTGAATTACTCACTTTGTGCCACAGGGAATAAGATCCATTGATTTCTATTTAATTAATGAAAAAAGCAATGCAATTCTAATAAATTTCAAAGAAAATACCCATAAGACAGACATGGCTATCTGTATCTACTAAATAAAAATAAATTTAAGCAATTATTGTATTTGCAATTTGTATGTACTTAATATCAACATTCTACTTCAACATGTGGAATTGAGCTCCAAATGAAGACAGCAGGCATTTGGTGACACTGGTTATGAAAGTTTCCATTAAGTCCAGTAGAGATCCAACTTAAGAGTAACAAAATTGTAGCTTGGAAGTACTACTTGTTTGAGGGACTAGGGGTGGTAGAGAGAGGTTGTTTTGAAGTTAAACACAGTAATTCAACTCTGAAATATAACTGTAATTCAAGTACATCACATCAGAGCTATAAAACTAGAAACAATACTATCCAAATAAGATTTCAGTTAGGATTTTTTCTGACAACTGAATACTTCACTATTGAAGTTTACACAGTTTGTCAAACTGCCATCCATGACTGATTTTCTGAACTGACAAATGAAGATGTTCTCTTACCCAATGCTGATGCACTGATGGATGCGACAGAAAGTCTCAAATATAAAGAGACGGGCATTCTCAATGAAGTCCTCAAGGCACGCCACTAAGAAAAAATCATTCACAAGCACCTGCAAGTGTAAGCAGAAAGGGAACATGAGAACAAATGTGAGCAGAAACTTACTGGTAGACACTACCAATAACACAGAGCAGTACACAGCATACCTAAAAAATTATTACTATGTTTGAAGATGTGAAGAAAAAGCTATAGTTTAGCAATATTCTTCATTGTTTCATTGTTCAGCATCTTACTAAACTTAAATTGCATGCTAACATGATCACTGAGGTTTGACTCAAGAAGAGAGTAAGGCTGTAAAACTCTACTGAAGGTCAAACTCTACTGCTGTCCTAATTCTACTGAAGAAACTTTCAACACAAAATTCGACTCCCCACTCATGTTTCACAACAAAAGGCAAATCTGAGCTTTTCTTCAAGCATTTCTCAAACTTTAATGGAAAACCTGAAGCTCAGCCAAATGCATGATTACCTATTTGCTGCTTCTTCTAGAACTTCTTAAATATAATGTTATTAACAGTAGGTCACGTTTCAGTATTGCAAAATGAGTTGTCAAAAAACCCAACACCATCCAAACGTGAACTAAAGTTTATCAGAAAACACTGGCAATGGAATCAAACACCACTTCAAACAAATTAGCTGGCCACTGTGAATTTTAAAGTTCTTTACATAAAGGAAAAGGAGCCTTATAAATATTTTAAGCCTTACTGTTTCACACTCTCTCAGCTTCTTCTGTGCTCCATCAAAATCAAAGTTAACATACAAGCATTCCACAAACTCTGTGATAGGGTCCCTGTATGTGTAGGACTCCTGTAAAAAAAAAAATTAGGAACAATATTTGAAATCAAGGCCATGTGGTCACTCGAGTTTTCCTTATATTCTTTAAAAAATTATTAGTCGAAACAAGTCCATATATTACCTTAAAAAAATATGAACTTCCCAATTTCTCTTATAAAAACTACACAAACGTGCTTCCGCCCAATAGTCTGGTTAAACAACCAGAGGTGTAGTGTCACCTTCAGCATTTAATGCTGCAATCTTTGGGTTAGGAAAGTGTCACGAGACTAAGAGACTAGAGCGGTCTTTGTATCAATCCTCCAAATCTCATAAAATATGACAGAATAGTCTTCTTAAATTATGGTTTCAAAGATGACACTGACACCAAATGCTTCATACCTTAAACTGAATGATTATTTGATTTTCATGGACAACATAGCTAAGAAAATTGCTACTTTCTATACACACACTTATATACAGTTGTATAAATCCAGATGTAATTAAACATCCCCTTAAGAAATGTTTCTAATGCATATTTTAAGACAGCTTCTATCAATATCTGCTTTAGTATACCATAAGATCAACAGGTTAAGGGAATTCCTAAAAGAGATAATTTTCTTTAAGGATAAAAGTTATTATTTTCTCCCCAAAGAACTGTATTTACAATCTCATTATTTAGGCTTAAAATTCAGTATTATACATTAATGTTTTTCACATAAACTTATACTTGTTAATCATTATTAACACCCACTTTGCAAAATAGTCTTAAAATGAGCATCTCTTGAATTCAACAAACAACAAATTGTTTACCTATCAGTTCAATACTTGCAAAGATGCTGCAAGTACAAAGAATCTTTTACTGCTACTAGAGCAGTACCACATAAGTTATTTCAAATCTATAAAACCTCTACCACATCATGATTTAATATCATGAATCATACAGAGTAGAAGACTACTAAGAAATCTGATAGGAGATTTCAAAACCAAAGCCCAGCCTGGTATTTTCAAGAGGAATACCCTAACGGTGTGCAAGATGAAACAAAAGCAAGAAGTATTAGAAATTCATGTTAGAAGCTCAATGTTACCATCAGATTTTAGATCAAGATAAAAGATGAGTCACAACACTTAACACTAATTTATAGCTTCTTATTCTACTTTTTGTGAACACTAATGCTTAAAACCAGATTAAGGTGTAACTAAAATCTGATCTTTGCATTGGTTTGCTTTGCACAGGTAGTTTCCCAAATGCTTGAAGTGGATATAATTGATTGCTAGCCTGTAATAACTGTACTGTGACATTTATATATACATGCACACAGACACAATGTTTATTATTCACAACATTATCAAGCGTTTGAAGTGTAATGGCTTGTATACAAGGTAAAAATCTGGGGCATAACCCCGCTGATTGCTATCAAGAACAATTCTTTTATTGCTCTTCTCTGTATCTGCATCCTCATGTAACTGTGACTACAGAACCATTTTCAAGAGAATGCACGTCAACTCAACACACACAATTCAGTGGTTCTGAAATGCAAGAAAGAACTCTTATTCATACAAGAATTTACCATACAGATGGTTGAAAAATAATCAGATCCAAAGCCATTTCATATCTCACTGAATTTTTGGCATTTAATCATGTTGAAAGCAAGAATTAAGTGCATACTCTATTGTAGTCATTGCTCATTTATATCAAAGGAGAAAAAAATTATTCTGTCCTCCACTGACTGATATGCATTTCACTTCAGTAAAAACTCTCATTGACAAAAAACAAGTATCAAAATACTTCAAATCCTAACCCAGTTATATTATTAGAAGAAAGGTATCATGAAGTCTCCTTAAAAAAGAGGCAGAAAATATCAGATACTGCAGTCCTTACCTGCTGAATAACCTTGACTAGGTCCTTCAGCACTTGTCTGCGTTTACGAACATCCTTATTTGTTATGACTGCAGTAGTCAAATATCTGAGGATGTGTGGACACATTGTCTGAATTGCATTAAGATACCTAGAAATAAAAAAATACAGGTCAGATGCAGAACTTGAAGGTATACTGAAGTTTGCTGACGACACTCAAATGGGAGGAGCTGTTAACTCCTCAAAGGCAGAGAGGCCCTGCAGAGAGATCCTGACAAAGGAATCAGAGGCCTCGACAATGACCAACTGTTTTAAGTATAACAAGGGAAGTGTCAGATTCTGCATCTGGAACAGGGCAACCCTGGCTCTATGTACAGACTGGGGAATGAGAGGCTGGACAGCAGAAAGGGACCTGAGGGTCCTGGTCAACAAGAAGTTGAATATGAGTCCCAGCAGTCCTAGCAGCCAGGAGGGCCAACCAACCCTGTCCTGGGGGACATCAGGCACAGCATCACCAGCCAGGCAAGGGAAGGGATTGTCCTGCTCTGCACTGGCCTCTCCTCAAGTCCTGGGGGCAGTTTTGGGTGCCACAATATAAGAAACAGTATAAAACTATCAGAGGGCATCCAAAGGAGAGCAACAAAAACTGCTAGATCTACATAAAATAAATCAGTCCTCTCACGAATAGATACTTAGTCTCAGATTTCCCTCAAGAATCTTTTAAAATAGCTTTTTACAAAGTCAGAATAGAACAATACCTTCACTCCTGCAGCCCTAAGTTCAACAAGCTTGCATATTTGTCATCTGCCTTCAATTTGATTTAAAGACCCCATATAGTACAACACAACTTACTGTGGCTGATAGAGAAAAAGGTCAATGATGTTGTCTCTCCCTTTGGGATGATTAAAAAACACGAACAAAGACCAGTGGATGAGCCATGTTCTTTGCTGAAGAGACTGCAGCGGAGAGCTGACAGACTAAGCAAAAACATAACATTGGTTCAAGTCAAACACAACACAAAGGTTGCTTGAATATTAATCCATGGGAAACCTGTAATTCCTCAAAACTATGTGATTTTGCATTTGCTCTTTGTAACTGTCACCACTCTCAGGCTGAGTTTGACATCCAGCTTTTTTATCATCTCAATGATAAATCTACTGAAAGTTATAAGCACAATAAATTTTCCAATACTGTATTCCAAACTGTTTGCCAAAATTTCCATTTTGTTTATGGCAAGAACAAAGATTTTAGCTCTCCAAGACCACCGTATTAACCTAAGTTACTTCTCTTTTTAATTCTGAATGCTGTTCCATGCATTCCCTCTTCCCTCAGATGTGATCTGAGAAACTATTTGGCTTCTTCACCTTTTCTGTTTTGCTTCCCTTCTAAATCTTCACAAGGTCTTTTTTTTTTTTTTGCCATAGACCCTCACCTCAGACAACAATGAAACACTATCATCACTTTCAGCCAAGAAAAAAGAATGTAATTATCTTCATTTAAACCCTCTGATAATGGACAAACAAGGGTCCTGCTCCAAGTACCCGTATTAGCTCCAAATTTTAACAGCACTTCAAACAGAATGCAAAACAGTATGTTGAGGATGAACTGACATAGCAAGTAATCATCACTCTAAAGCGCTTGACAACAAACTGCTACGATTCTCTCCTAAAAAAATCTTGGCGTTTAATGAACAAGTCAAATAGTTTATTATAACCATACAGAATGATAAAGACTAAATTACAGAGGAAAATTGGTTAACACTAATTATCTGCCACATAGACAAAGAATGACTGAGGGACACAAAAGAAAAGAAAAAAAAGGTTTTTCAAGACTCTGGTTCAGCAGAGTCAAACTTTCACATCTCAGATATGGCCAATGGAGCTCACAAGCAAAGAGGAAGACTGCAAGGTCCCTAATACCTTCAGTTGCTCTGCATTAGTACTGCAGCCCCACTCTCCCCTTAAGCTCTTGGTGCTCATGTGAACTCAAGAAAATTTTGTCAAGAAAGCTGAATTAGCTGAAAACTGTTTCCAAACACAAGCAGTCTTGCATTTTCTGTCAAAAGCGCTGTCATTTTGAGATAACAAGACAGTTTATTTACATGCATTTTATTCAATACAGGAAATGAATTATAATAGTATCTGAAATTTAAACAACAATTTCACACAATGATACCTTGCTCTCAAACTCATCCTTAAGATTTGTTTATTTCAAATATATTTTAAAATACAGATGAGAACTTTTTAAGGTGTTAAGAGGCAAGAAATTTGAAAAAAGAATGCTTCATTATTTCTTCATAAGCATCCTTTAACTCTCCCACTGCCAATAAGAAAGTACCAAGTGAAAAGGTAATAACCTACTCCTAAACAAGAATACAACTGATTTATAATAAAACTTGAATATTAGCACCTCTAACCTCTCACCTTGCTCATATGTCCGATTATTTACTTACATTATTATCTATTGTCTCCTTTAGTCTTGTGAGATCTTCCATGGCTGCATCCCAATTCTGCATCAAGATTTCAGATGCCAGTTTTCCCCAAAGAGAACTCAAAGCATTTCTGTCTGTTGCTGGAACCTAATTTCAACAATAGCAACAAAGTCACACTCTCAATATTTTTTTAAAATTATTATTTACTTTGAAAATCATAGAAGATATTTTCTGGCAGTATTTTTAATTTACAAGGTATCTATTTTGCATAGATGTAACTCTCCAAATTAAGTGCATTTTTTTTCCTCAGAAAAGCAGCTCAGGCACAGAAGAAAAAACAGTAGTAAAATTTTTTAAGCAGAAACTAGGAAATCCTGTCAAAGTAAGAAAGATCCATGCTGCTGCAGTTAAAAAAAAAAAAAGCTGAGCAGCAGATGACAGACTGGTTCTAAATTCAGTTTAGTTTTTTTTGGTGGGTTTTTTTTTGTTTTTTGCCTTTTTTTTTTGTTTGGTTTTTTGTTTGTTTTTGTTTCACCATCTAAAAATGCTTCTTAACTAGTAAAACAAGGTTATTACAAGGCATGCTCCTGAAGAACACGTAATAGTAATTAACCACCTTCAAAAAGCCAGCATTCCAAACTCTTCCTGCTAATGCCTGGCCCAGAAGTGTACCTGTTACAGAAATGTCCAGAAGAATTGCAACTTTGCAGCAGTGAGCCTATTTCTGGGAAGGGTAGTCCTAAGGTCATGCTGTCTTAGTTTTATACAGGAATGAGTTGCACTATGTCATTCACAGTGTCAAATTCTGCTCTCAGACTGGTTACAATAGTTCTTTCACAGATTGTTTCATCACACAGAACTTTAAACAAATCTTCTCCCATCAGAATTAGTAATAGAAGTCCTATACCAAGCTAATACCAGCACAAAATCAGTACTTGACTTTTTGAGATTAGTTACTTGACATATAAGAACATAATGATATGCTCAGAATTAAGGCATGAAGACTTAAGGATAGCTGCCCACATTACCCCTCTTGGCACATAAAAAGAACCTGTAACACTGAAAGTCAGCTTTAGCAACAAGGTTTAGACTAAGAACTCAACTCATTCCTCCTTTAAACCCTATTCTTCTGATTAAAGATACATTTTCCAATTTTTCTTCCTTAATTACAGTCAATTACAGAAATTATTGTGGTTTACTCTAGCAGTATTTCAGAGAGTTAAAATTACCTTTAGAAGGGAATAGAAATTAGCAAGAAAAAAGCACCAACATATGAACCACTACATGTTTTCAGCAATCACTGCACAGCTCCATGAGATACTGACTTAGAAACTGCATCAACCAAGCTGCCAACTGATCATATACTTAGTTTAGATGGTTCACATGCTCTGCTCTGGTTCCAAATCACTTAATTAGAGGTAGCTATTCACAGTAAGTGCTTTTAGGTGCTGTAGCTGTTCCAGCTACATTATCTAGATTTTCAACGAGTTACCTTAAATTTCTATTTGTTAATAAAGCAGCACATTCACCACCAAGAAGAAATTTACTGTGTTGAGATTCTCTACAAGACATTAAATCTTTATTCTCAAAATTCACTCCCACCAGTAACAAATTATATGAATTGCAACAGGAAAAGAGTTGTTTCAGAGACAATAGATCTGGTTCTACATTTATCATCTAAGCTGTTTATGTTTCATAGGGAGATGACTTATACTCCTAAATCCATCACAAAGTTCAACAGAAGACAGATGAGCGTTCACATAAGAAGCTGGCAGTTCATCATTACCACCAATTACATTCAACCTGCAAGCTTTTCACTGCTGTTGACTATATCTGTGCACAAAATCAAGTATTCATAAAAACAAGTATTCATTTCGCTGTATTCTATAATTAAATGTTACAAGACCTACACATTTAAAGAACAATTCTGAATTCTGCTTGTAAACATCAGAATTGCTGAACATTGATGCTTATTAACAATTACTGTAAACATCAGCATACAGTAATTGCCTCAAAAAACTCAAAAGTATAATATTCTAAGAATTAATACAGACAGTTTACTAGTTTAAGCATTTCATTGAAAAAACCACCCAATAAACAAACCACAAAACTAAACCCCAAACCAACAACTAACCAAAACTTACCAGAACCCTAAAGAAGTAGAGATACTCTGCAGCTCCTGAGTAGTTACCACACTCATACTGGAATTTTGCATACCTGTAGAGTGTATCTAGGTACTCCTGCCTAAACTGAAAAGGAATACAATAAAAGCTTTTATTCACCAGGAAAAAAACCCACATTGTCACAAGCCAATTTTAATAGTAGAGCAAGCTTTGAAATCTGTAGCTTTTAAAAAACATTGTACATAGGAAAACAGAAAACTATTATACTCTCAATACATACTATGGAATAAAAGATTACAACAATAGTGGAAAAAGGCAAAATCTTGCATTACAAAGTAAAGCACACCTAGGGTACACAGGTGCAGCTAGCATTATGTTTCAGCTTTTTTTTTTTTGTTTGTATAAAAATTCAAAGTTCAAAGGCTTAAATATATTAGCATTAGGGATTCTGCCTCTTAGCTACTTTGACAGGAGACAGGGGAAAATGCTAGGCCATACTTGGTCAAAATGCTGTCAGCTGCGAGGGAAGTTGGGTGGACATACTTAAAACTGAATTCCAGCAACTAAAACACTTACCCCATGCTTCTCAGCTAAATAGTCAAATAACATCCGACCATCTCTATAATAAAAGGACAGAAAGTGCTATTTTTACAAAACAAGTCAATAGCCACTGTGCAACATACTACACAATGCAACACAATTTTAAAGGTAAAATACAAAAATCTGAGCGTGAATTTAGAGTATCATTCCTCCACTTGTTCAAAAGCAGCTCCAGAAATAGTCATCTGTTACTGAAGTGTTGGGAAGTTTCAAAACCTTAAAGTTATTCTAGTTTTAAATAATGAATGTCACCTGCAACAATAACTCCAGTTAAGGAAGGGTGGAAGGTTGTTTTAAATTTGATAGCATCCTTAGCTTTCAGTATGAATTTCAGCTCTTCCACTCTCATCTTCTAATTCACTTACTCTAGACAGACTTGATTTTAACAGGAGATAGGAAAAAACCAGCAAAGACTAAAGTAAATAGAAATAGAAAGGAAATTTATCCTGAACTTAGCACTGAGACAGAGTGAGTCACAGGAATATCTACTACAGCGAATATCTGCAGAACACAAAACTATTAATCATATTACTATAATTTTTAAACATCTATGATCATGTGATCACATCTCTGAAGACTATTTTTATTTAACATTGTTCTAGGTAATACTGCTTCTTCTTTTAGAATTAAAGAAAAGTTTAAGCCTCCAAGAAGCAAGCTTTAAATTCCCTGGGACAAAGATACAGTAAAAAGTGTATGCAAGCGAGTATTTTCCCATTTACTCTGAAATCACTGACTGTGAAGATGTGAGTTTATTTAATTAGAACTGATAAGATTCTACAGGGAAATGGCAAATTGCCAAGTGAGCCAAGAATGACAATCCCGAGTCATACCTGTGAAAGCAATTAAATAATCTCATGGATTTGTTCCAGTAGAACATACTGTAAGGACGAGGAATACTGACTACCGCTCTGTAATTTTAAAGTCCTCCAACAGCTGCTTAGAAAAGTGAAATGTTTCAGCTTATTCTTGAAAGAACTTCTACCTGCAAAGTCTCCTTTACACATCATTTCCCAGACTTGGATATTCCAAACAGTGCTGTCATGGATTAAAAGTCCTAATAATATTCAGCTATGAATTTGATAGATTCAAAATCACCAGCAGGAGCTCCCAAACATATCAAAAGATCTTTCTACTGTCTACAGCACACTACTTAGGTCTAGACAGACATCTTTCAGCCCAATTCTACCCATTACTATCTAACCCAAATAATCTGGATTAGAACTACTGCTAAACCAATAACCAAAACCAGAACTGCTGAGCTGTGACGTTTCCAGACATTTTACAAAGAAAAATCACGTACCAGTTGTAAAACAAAACTTGCTGCATACGAGTAGCAGGGCTAATATTCTACAGTATTAGGCAAGTTATATTCCATGCATTTACTGACTGTATTGCTTGCTCCCAAAGAAAGCATTTCTAATTTGCAGTACAAACTACTGACCAACTTCTGTGAATCAGAAGTCAAGTAAAAGAGCACATTTCCCAAGAAATGCTAGTATTTCAGTAACTTCTTTCTAGGCTAAGTATTATTATAAAAACTGGCTAAAGGCAAGCAAGAAGTGGACAAGACCTCTGTATGTTCAATTAGATTGGATCAGCTGTGGTAACACCAACAAGACTTTTAAGACAGGTTCAATTGCCATATTAACTGGGACTTTCCCTTTCAAAGCTATACTTCCAAAAGCAAGTGGCTCCTGGCTTTGTATAATCACAAGTCATAAATAAAAGCAATTCCTTTTCTTTATGTAATTATCTGACTTGAACATCCATTCTGAAATCAGATACAAAGGCTGCTTATTTAGTTAACATTGTTTTTTACAGCAGAAGCTTAAATACATTCTGGTGATACCAGGATAGAAAAAACATCTGACATGCTGCAAAGCTAACAGATTTCTTGATTCCTACTGACATCTTGCTTCATGTGTGCATTGAGACATAATACTGCAGCTCACCATTTCTGCACTGACCAGGATTTAAATTAATCTATAGCAAATTCTGAAAACAATGCCAAGACTGGCAGGGGAAAGAAAAGAAGGATGATAATCTGTATTTGAAACAAAGAGTAAATTCTAATCAAGTTCCTCTCCCTTGAGGAACCCATATTCTTCAGAGGGTTTGCTCCCAAACAAAGGTATATTCATAGAGAAGATTTCTGAAGACAGAAAGAAGAGTTTGCACATTCAGAATTTTCCGAAGAAATTCCAGAAATAATGTTACAGCTTTTCATATCAGTGGATGCATAACAATAAACACAAGTACAGGCTTCACCTTCAAGATGAGCCATAGGCGCTGTCTGATACAGTATGCTCCATTTAAAGTGTTAGGGCAGGTAAGGCTGAAGAAGGGATCGAATTAATATTCCAGAGTCCGTCAGACACATTTACAACAGCAATAACAATGTTTCCTATGTAAAGGAAACAAGCAGTAATTTATGCCAAACAAATACCTGCCTGTCTCTCTACTGAAAACATAGTTACTCCTCAGTGACTACAGCTGAACTCTTTCCTACAGAGCCCAATTTAAGCTTAACCACGGTGAAACACTGATAGACCTTTGATATAATGTGCAGACAAACTCATTCTACTTTAATTACTCCCATAAGAATATCTGTAAGAAATTGCATGCATCTTAGAAAGACTATTATAAGCCCTATCTTACATCAACAAATTGGAATAGTTTGGGGATGGAGAGGGTAAGGGGGAAAACGACTGAACACCTTAAAGAAATATGTGCTCTGAGGCTGAAAAAATGCTTATCCACCAGGCCTCCTAGACTAATATGACACTCCATAATTCTTTGTGGAAGGCAGAAAAGAGAATCTGAACTGTTTTAGCCCTTATTTCCCCTCAACAGACCTTAAACCCAATCAAAGCCAAACAAAAAAGCCCCTGTGACTGAACTGCACTAAAGGATGACTGTCGCTTGTCCCAAGCTGATTCACAAACATTAAAAACAACAGATGCCTTCCGCACAACAGGTGAAAGCGCTGAAAAGAGCAAACCGCGTCCAGCAATTTCAATTACCTGACCACAAGCACTACTTAAATACTGTCTGGAAATAAAAATGTCTTTCTTGCAGTCACTACACAGAAAGCATTCCTAGCAGCAACACCTGAGAGGTACCAACACGTCACCCTGACAAATTATGTCAGAAATTACCTAGTGGACTGCATTTGTCTCGTAGTCTCTGGATCTTCAAACATCTTGACAATAGGTTCCGTTTCAGCTTGGAGCTGCTTCAGCTGTGCAACAACAGTTGTTCTTTTCTCACGCAAAGCTGAACACACAAATGAAAATATTTTAATATGATGCTTTAACTTCTTACACGAACCAACCTGTAATTCCATGGTGCTGACATTTGAACATATCTTCCCAATTCCTACCTCACTGGTCCTCTCAGTCAAGTCTCAAACCCAGATGTATCTAACAATTCTGTAACTTAGTAAAAACTCCTAACATTTGGTTCTTTTCCTCCTGAGTGGAGGCCATTAGAGAGCAGGTACAGCTGGAGCAGAGTCTGTATTAGACAAGGTATCTTCAAGATTCCACTAAGGGAGAAACAACCTTTTAACTAAGTTCACTTATTCCAAATCAACTCAGAAAAAAGTAAACAGTCCAATGATATCAATGAAGATTGATTTTCTTCTAACTGATGATCATGTTCTGAAAGCACATTTATAGAATACTTAACTAAAAATTGACAGGAAAAATTTCAAGCAGCTCAACCTGCAAAACTACAATTTTGAACAATCTGCATTTAATGGAAACATTAAGTCCTTTATGAAAAATTAATAGGAAATTGAACAGTTTTAGGGTGATTATTTTACACAGACCTCAAATTCCCAAGTTCTAGCAATGCAATAAAATGAAGACTCAAATAAAATCGAGAAAAGTGTGTATGTTTAAAAAAAAAAAAAAAAAAGGAAAAATTACCCTGACATTGGCTATGTGACCCAAGAAACACACGGGATCAGAAAAGTCAAGACTAAATCCCAGGAGATAAATGCAGGAAACTGTGAAAGGGAACCACACACCAGAACACTCAATGCCATGGTGAACAGAGCTTACATTTCTTTCATGATTTGACTACACAGATATTTGAACATGACATCCAAGGTGAACTAACACCATAACGGTGACCCAACCTAAATATAAGAACAACTTGCCTGACAGGAACTGTTCCAATAAGGAGAAATTATCTCCAACTTCAGTTGACTCTTGAGATTATAAAAGAGGAAGGGGAAACAGACGAAAGAAAAAACATTCAGTTGACTTACTAAGAATACGAAAATGTTTTCCTGCGACATCTCCTGGATGTGTAATTGTAAGTTGATCTCATGGAAGACAAGACAAAAGCAACTATAAATTGTGCAGGGACATTTCTAATTATAACTGTGTACGTGAACTTAGTTTTGAGTACTTTAAACAGTGAAGTCTTAAAGAACAGTATAAACTTCTAATGACACCAGTGATTCCACAAGAACCACTTGTCCATACACACATTCTGGTAAGCGCTGATACATGAAGATGACACTAGAAAGATCTCAAGAGTAAGTTAAGGCCTTTGCATAAGAAACTGTGCAAGCAAGCACCCTGAACAACACACTCTGTGAAAGAACTAGCTCTGCTTATGTTAATTGAATAAAAGCCACAGATCAAACAATGCTAAGTCATTATACAAAAACAACAAACCCAAAACCCTGCCAAACTGATGAAGTGAAGTCTTAGAGATGTAATGTTTCTCTTATACTCTCTTCAAACAAGTGTGGAAATTGCTGGTTTTCAATGAAGGCAGAGCTCTCTGACGGAGCAGATTTATTTAACTTTCTTGCAGCTGTGACCTTATGAAGTTATACTCTTAGGCAACCTACTTAAGTAACTGGCTATAATCAGTACTCCAAAGACGTTTAAGTAGTTACTTTGTGGAAGTCTGCTAGAATTGCTATTTCTTGTGCTGTTTACTAATTTAGTGTTTTACTCCTATTTACTACTGATAACAGTAATATTCTTCAACGGTTTAAAAGGGTTGAAGCAGGGAAAGAAAGAGGAATACCTACTCAGCTTTGAGATTTTTTTATAACCTTGACACAGCCTGACTTTTTTAATCCATAGAACTGTTAAGTAATCTAAAGGTGAAGCTATTGTTACAGCTGTTTTTTAGATTACAGAAATGAAACCCTCTGGCTGTCATTATATGTTACAAGTCCTACGTGTCACCATACACATGCCCATAACAACATCTCATGCCAGCACAGACTTTGTCAAAACATTGACTTCAATGTCCATAAGTATATCAGTTCTTTACATATCTTTCCAAAGAGGTAAGCGGCCACTTCTGCAGTTTCAAGAGCCTGAAAAGAGCAAGATCCAGAGGAAGAATGCAACAGCACCCAAGTCTCTTCCTCTTAAGATGCAGGCAAAATAGACTGTAGTCCCAATAGCTAAGAAAAAGGTGAGGAATTCCCCAACACAAAAAAAAGATGGAGAAACAGGAAGACAGTGCATATTGAAAGACTAGGTCACAAAGAAACAAACAAAACAAAACACCCAACCCACTACAAAAAAGAACTGGAAAAAAAACCCTCAAAATCAAAACACTCATTAAGGACAGAAATTAGAGAAAGCTAGATAATCTAATTTTTTCCCCACTCCCAAATGCTCCTCAAGGTGATAGAAATTTAAGTAGTAAAGAGGAAAGTTTCCAAAATCATGGATAAGATAGTAAGAGATCATATTCATTATAATCTTAAAATGTATTTTCTTTTAGAAAAGCAGCAATTTTTATATTGACAGAATTGAGGAAAACATGCATTTTCAAAAACATCTTTCTCTCTCCAAGGTCTAAAAATCAGCCACAGACAGATTAATGGAATTACTTACAATGCAACTCTAGTCTTAATATACTGGATGCTTTAAAGCAAAAGTTGCCACATGACACCAAATCATTGTGCAATAGTGTTTAATTTGACACATGAAAAGCTAGTGCAACTCCATTAGGCTACACCTTTAAAGTACTTGAAATTACCAAATCAGCACTGAAATATTTCAGAGGTCACTCAAAGGTTAAGTTAAGCTCCTGACAGACCAAAACACCCAAACTTCCCAGGATCAGAGCCTTCTATTTGTCTCAGTGTTGCACATTCTTTTGGTAACACTAAAGTTAACAGTATTATAGTTTTGGAATGCAACAAGCAAATTACCACTAGTTATTTATCATTTTAGGTAGAAAGGTTGCACAACAGGTTTTACATCTAAATGAGCATCTTACCATGAGGAATTTCATCGGAATAAAGATTTTTGTATACATCCATAGCAAAATCCACCATGTTGGTATCACTAAGGAGATCCAGTTTTCCTTGGAGTAGCTCTTTTTCATTGTATATCTGAAACAGGAATTATTAACAGAATCCTTTGAATATTGTTAAAAGAGTTTCAATTTATATTACGTAGTTACCTTATGGCACAGTTTATGGACTTCTGTACAATTGAATTGTTTTAAATATCAAATCTCACAGCTCTATCATTAAGAGCACTTACTATAAAGCGTCTGCATTTTCAGTCTTGGCAAAATACCAAATATTTCCTGCTCTCTACGAAAGCAGGTACTTCAAAAGCTAATTAGAAGTAACATTACTAGTCTCTTAACAGGAATAGTGATTCCTACTGCAAAATTATATATATATATATTAAAAAATAACAAAACCTTCATCATATTTTTCTTTCAAAGTACTGAATACTTTCCACAAAATAAAATGCTGAACAGCATGGACTAGTTAAATTATTTAAAATGGCTCTCCGAAGAGAGGCACAAGATTAAATGTAATTGTAGTGCAGATAAATCTAAAATATGTTGCTAGGTCTATAGCATAAGAACAAATTTAGAGTGGCTATGTAATTGGATGGTGTGCTTTAAACTCTTTAAATTGTTTTTCAGAGTTCATACTCCAACATTTCACAGTTAACTGCAAAACTGCTTTTAGGTGTTGAAGACATAGGCAAAGGCCAAATCCAGCATACTCCTCAAAAACACATTTGCACGAGAGCTGTATTACAACTCATCACACAATATTTATGGACATCTCAGATACAGAATCTGCAGAAGTTTAATCTGGCTCTGAACACTGTGCTGTTGAAAATTAACACTACAAAATTAACGGTTTAATTAACTTCATCTGACATAAAAATGCTAACATAAAAATGCCCCCAAGATGACAGACATTAAGCAAAATCCACATGCTAGACATGACACCTGGTTAGGTAAGGTTGTCTCAATGTATGCATGGTTAATCAATTAATTTCTAAAGCCTAAAATAAAACCTATTTTAAATTCAAAACGTATGTAACTTTGCACATTTTACTTCCATTTCAAAATAATTTAGATTGATGAAGGTTTAGTCTAAAGTATCTGAAGCACTCGTCTGAGGTATCTTCAGCATTACTAGGTTCTTTGTAGCAATATAACATAAAGAGACATATAAAAAGACCAACGGGGGATAACTCCATAAGAAACTTATATTTGTTCCCGACACAAATTCGTGATGACACGGTTTTCAAATTAAAATTAATTGGTATCACTGACGTAACCCCACAGACCGCCCTGAGCTCGGGCCGCGGGGGCTATCGAGGGTGTCCCACATTGTGGGACTTCGAAGTACAGCTGCGAGGGAGAGCTTTGGCTTTTCCCTTCTCCCGATATAGCTGAGAGAAAAACATTACACCGAATCCGAAGAAGGGGAAAGTGCAGGAGTTCTGTGCTGCCTTGCAGGCGAGCGGCCGAGGAGCCGCGCGGCGTGATCAAGGAGCGGCTCCCTCGGGCCTCCTCTCGGCCCCGTTCCCGTCCTTCCCTAGGCAGCCCCACACGCTTCGCCCCCCGACCCACGCGGCACAGGAGCCCCGAGCTCCTCCCTACGGAGGCTCCGACTCCCTCACAGGCCGCGCCCGGCCGGCGCAGCGCCCAGGCCCACCGGAGGAAGCCGCCGGCCGCGGCGCGCCCAGGCCCACGGGAAGCACCGGCAGCTGGCGGCAGGGCTTGCCACTTTCCCGCTCGCAGCCGGCTTTCCCACCCTTAGGAGAGGCACGCACCTCCTTGACAGAGAGGAACTCCAGCAGGGGGAAGACCAAGTGCCGGTCCAAGAAGTGCGCGATCCTGGTGGTCAGGTCGTACTCCGCCATCTTGGCGCCGGCAGAAGGGAAGGGCAGAGGCGCGACGCGGA
>VZTX01002886.1:44964-115567 GCA_013400915.1 Pardalotus punctatus
GGGGGCTGGGGTTGGGCCTTGCTCGCGCCTCGAGTTGGGTGAAGGCGCCGTGAGCAAGTGCTGGGCGGCAGTTTGGGGCAGTCCTGCTGAACGGAGTGCGATTTCTGGAGGGGTGAATGTCTCCTGAAAGCAGTTGTGGGCTGTGAGTCCAGCCCCCACACTTTGTGCGTCGTGTGGGAGCTTGGCTTGATTTAATCTGGCAAAGAGGATCTGAAAAGGGGTCTAAGCTGTCCTTGGCACCAAGTGACAAGTTTGTTAAGGGTTGGTCCATGTTGGCTGTGGTTCTGAGCTCTCTGTGGTGAGGCCCTGCCAGATGAGATGGAAAAGGGAGGGTGGGGAGCTGCTGGACAATGGCTTCCACAGGGAAATCCAAGCAAGTGCAGAAATGTATTGCTGAGTTTAGCAACAGAAATGGAAGAATCAGTAATATTGATGATAACTTGCGTATTTCTTGTAGCCCTTGTAAGGAAGCATTTGAGTCACAATCCCCTGGAGGTATTTAGAAAACATGTGGATAGGGCACTTAGGAACATGGTTTATTGGTAGACTTGGCAGTGCTAGGTTAGTGGTTGGACTAGATCTTAGAGGTCTTTTCCAACCTAAATGATTCCATGATTCACAATGTTAACTCACCAGGAAGATAAAAGGCTTGTTTCCCTGTTATACTTTGGAAGTTTTATAGAGATCTTTGTCGGGAGACGCAGTTGAGTTTAGTAAGTCAAGCCTCATCTCTTCTCATAAAACATGACTAAAACCTTTGTCATGAGGAAACTTTTCCTTTCCTGAGCAGGGGCATAGTAATTTGCTTAGTGATTCACGTAACTACAGACTATGTCTATGGTAGCTACAACAGCTGTTCATGTGGAATAGTAAGTTAATATAGTTGTAGTACAGGTTGATTTTAGACGTGGATGGTTTGTTTTACATGTAAATGGGAGGTGAGGAATAAGGAGGTCATAACATTTACTAAGCCAATATTCAGGCAGCTAAATGATGTTCTCCCTACCTTAACAGAAGGATGTAAAGGCTATAGAATTAAGGATGTGAAAGGCTGGTTTTTAGAGGTAAGACTTCATTGCATCTTAATGGTGCCCTGTAAGGGAAAATAAAAGTATGCAGCATTAATTCAGTTCTTCATATGACACTGAGTTATTAACTCTTTCACATAAGTCTGTGGTGTGTGTAATTGTGTTAGTAATACTCTTCTCAGGACATCGTCTGTGAGAAAGAATTCCTTTTTATCTGCAAGACAGCCTTCGTTTCTTCATAGTAATTACAGATATTATTTAGTTTGATACCTACATATCACTGATGACATACATTATCTCTAATGGTGAAAACTATGCTTCTATATTATTTTTCCCATAATAACTATGTGGGTTTCACCAAGGCCTGTTCAAACTTGCCACTGCTTTCTCCTCATGACAGTCAGGTTACAGAGCTGCCAGTGGAAGGCAGGCTGTGGAGTTGCCAGTGGAAGACCCTCTGCACTACAAAATGCTAAAGCATCCAAGGCACCATGCAGTGCTTGATTCCTGTTAAGGAGTGACTGTCTGCAAGAAACAAGTACAGTAGTGAGTGAAAAGGTGTAAAGAACTAGCGGGAGAGCCTTTTAGAGAAAGACTTGTAAAACAACGTTGTGCCAAGGCAAAGTATCAGGAAAATTGTTTTAAGTTCACTAAGTGAAATATACTCTGCTGAGGATTACTGGTTTAAGAAGAGGGTGTCTCACTGCTTTAGCTGTGCCATCTAGTGAAAGAGCCCTTGTGGTGAAAATTGTTCTAAAATACATTTAAGCTTTCATGGCAAAACAGTCTTAGCCCCTCTTAACTGAATAACAGGAAATTTGAGTTTATTTTGAGCTCTTGCACAGACACCTGACTGAGGAATTATACAAGGCATAGTACCTCTAGGCCAAATTTCATTTTTGACATAGAACAGACTTGAGACTGAAGTGCTTTAACCTAGGGAAGTACTTCCCTTCTGGAAATTCAGTCCATTGTACTTAAGATTCTTAGCACTAGTGTACTTAAGATTGTTAGTTTGGTTAATGAAATAAAAGCCATTTGGCTAGAATTATTGAGAAGATTATCTTAAGAACGTCGACAGGAATGTATCTCACTTGGGCTAAGTCTTTTGATTTCATAATTCCTAAACAGTGAGGAAATTTCATCCAAAGGATTCTGTTTACATAATTGGTTGTCATTTATCTTATTGTTAACATGACAGTGGAATCCAGCATTCTTTGAATTGGTAAAAGTAAACAATCACTAGGAAATCATAGTAAAGTATTTTTCTGTCTCACATTATCAAAGGGAAATTGAATCTATTTTCTTCCACATCCTTTGATATGATTCAAACCTTATGTAACTTGTTGTGGGCTTTTTTTTTTTTCTTTTTTTTTTTCTTGTATTTGTAATACAGTAATTATACTTTTGTCTTTTTTCTTCTGTCTTTGTATCTGAAAACAAGTTTTAAATCTTGCATTCCATAAATATTTTTACACTCCTTAAAACAGAAATACTTCTACAATTGAGAATGCATGATCCAGAGGAGCTCATTGCTGTCAACTATTTCTGGATAGCATTAAAATTTACAATAAGGGTATCTCATAATTCAGCTGAATCATCATAAAAACATGATTATTTTGATGTGCTATTTAAACTCTTTTGAAAAAAAAAGAGGAAACACAAAGGTCCAAAATGCAAGTAGCAGAATGCAAGTAGGAAGCAAGTGTCTTCCTGGTCAGATGACCAGGAAGACACCTGGCCTGCATCAGCAAAAGTGTGGCCAGCAGGAGGAGGGCAGTGATGGTCCTCCTGTACTCAGCACTAGTGAGGCCACACCTTGGTGCTGTGTCCAGTTCTGAGCCGCTTTGTTCAGGAAGGACATTGAGGTGTGGAGTGAGTCCAGTGAAGGGCAGTGGAGATGGGGAAGGGTCTGGAACACAAGTCCTGTGAGGACAGGCTGAGAGAGCTGGGTGGTTCCTATCACTCTCTGCAAGTCCTTGAAAGGAGGTTGTAGCCAGGTGGGGTTTGTGCTCTTCTCCCAGGCAACAAGGGACAGGATGAGAAGACACAGTCTTAAGCTGCACCCAGGGAGGTTTATGTTGAACACTAGGAAGAATTTCTTCACAGAAAGGGTGGTGAGGTGCTGGAATGGGCTGCCCAGGGAGGTGTTGGAGTCACTGTCCCTGGAAGTGTTTAAGGAAAGACTGGACATGGCACTCAGTGCCATGGTCTAGTTGGCATGGTGGCGTTTAGTCATAGGTTGGACTCAATGATCTCAGAAGTCTTTTCAAAGCTAATTCATTCTGTGATTCTGTACCACCTTATAACTTTGTAATTACTTGATACACTTTTTCTGGTTTAAGAGTGTTAAAGAACTTGTCTAATATAATTAAATTTATGGAGTTACTCTGCATTTTCCTAGTGGAACAAGGATAACTGGGTTTTCCTCACCTGAAAGCATGATCATATTAAAAAGCCAAGGGCAAAAATGCTTACCTCATGGTACTTTACCAATTGGATCTAGACTGTCTTAGGTTCTATCCTCAACTTTCAATCTGGTACTTTCTGTTTTGAATTATTTCTCTTATGAAAAAACCCAGCTTACGAAGCTATTGTGTTGCAAGGTTGACTGATTATTTGAATCCAGTGAAGTCAGTCAGTCAATCAGTACTACTATATTCTCTGTCAAGGTTTCAACCAAACTTAGGTTTTTGTAAAACAGGTAAATTAAATGCTTCCCCTCCCCTCCACAAAGGTGATTGGGAAGAACAAGACAAATCAAGAGATAAATATTTCATAGGGAGAGGGGGTTTATATTTACTTTCCACTTGTAGGGGAAAATAATCCCTTTCTCATAGCTTATGTTTCCAAGACACTTGTTGGAATAAAAGTTTTAAGAGGTGAATTTCTTACACATACAGATGTTTCTGCTGACTGATCTCTTAAAGATTACATCAGGTATCATAATATACTGACACATTATAGGGTTAGAATTATAGTTGTGAAGAAAACTGTAAAATATGGGCTTGCTTTTGGTCTATTACCTTGATTTTTTTAGAGAGTGTAATAATATGAAAGGAATGGAGAGGGGGATCTTTTAGACAGGAATAGTCTCTTCCTTTGTACCCTATGGTACAATTTTGATTATGTTTGTCAAGGTAACAAGAAAATATAGAAGAAAGTATAATTTGATTTGAAAATAACAAAGGCATCTCAAGTGTTACCAGCTTGTCCAATTCTGTTCTTTCAAGAGAGACTTTAAATGCCTGTTGTAAGGCGTAACTATGTCTGGGAATTACCGAATACTTCAGAGAGCTTAGCTGGATTGCTAAGGAATAAATGAATTTGGCTCTGTAAGTATGACATAGTGTACTTTAAATATACAAAGCAAGGCAAAGGAAATTGTAAGTAAAGCTTTTTATCCCAGAGTATTGGAATCAGTGAGGAAGGGCATAATTTAATCTCAGATCTTATTGGTGATGATGGATGAGCATGAAAGAAACCAGCTTTGCTTTCCAATCCCAAGTTGTTCACAGGAGAGAGATTTGAAGAAAAACTGTTGGAGTTCAAGCATACTTGAGCTGGAGATCAGAGAAAAAAATGAAGCTTTTCAAAATAAGCATGTTCTAAAGTTATTTTTCAAAATAGCTTTATACATTAAGAGGTACAGTAAGTCATGCATTAAGTAACTGGAAATTGTTGCCTCTTCTGATTTATTATAAAAAAGGAAAGGGAAATAAAAGAGAGGGGAAAAAGTGAAATTTCCCAGTGGGAAATATTTTTAAATGTTGTATCCCCAGGATATTTGGGAGAAATAATAGGCTATTATGAAAAAACTTCAGTATAATGAATGTGCAACAACTTGTAGTGAATATTATTTTCACAGAATCACAGAATAAGCTGAATTGGTAGGGGCCCTCAAGGACCATTGAGTCCAGCTCCCAGCCCTGCACAGCACCATCCCCAAGAGTCACACCGTGTGCCCAAGAACATTGTCCAAATGCTCCTTAAGCTCTGTCAGGCTTTGTGCTGTGACCACTGCCCTGGGGAGCTGTTCCAGTGCTCAGCCACCCTCTGGGTGAAGAACCTTTTCCTGATATCCAGGCCAAACCTCTCCTGACATGGCTTCAGTCCATTCCCTCGGGTCTTCACAAGTTTACATCTGAAAAGAACTCTGCAAGCCAATGAACAGCAAGCAGCTCTTGCTGTATATTCTTTTTCTATCCTTCACTGTTGGGTCAGTTTAAGTTCAATTATGAAATATTAAGCATTTATGGAATGATTGTAAATGAAAATCTGAGTTGAAGGTGATACACGTCTTTTTATCATATTTATATCACCAGGCTTTTTGAACCAATCATTTGAAAACCAAGTTGATATAAATTGTTATAGACATGAATTTCATGACCTCTGTTTCTGTTAAATGGCCTATTTATTTCTGTCTCAGATACATTTTCTGCCTTTGGATTTAAAAATTTTCATTCTTCAGAAAATGGAGCTTGAAACTATCTTAGTTTAAGACATTGACCTCCAAATTTCAATATTTTAAAATCTTTTAAAAACCTTTCTAATTCATAGAAAATTGAGAGGTTTTTTTTTTTTGTTCATGAGGACTTTGGTAAAAGGGTTGTGAACTTCAAGCATTATATGGCAAGTGGGTGCATTTCTTGAAATGGAAGATTTGCTTTGAGCTTTTTCTGAGAAAGGGAGGGTAAAACAATTTTTTGTCACATTCATGTATGTGAGGTAGTACCTGCAGAAGTTTCCCAGTTTGTGAGGAATTAATTTTCATCATGTTTTCATCTTTTAGTATATTGTAATTTTTTTATTACTGCTTTATTTACTACTGCATTAGGATTTTTTATTTTATTACTGTGTTATTGGTCATCTTCTTTTTCAGTAATTGTGTAACTTTATGGATACTATATTGCTCTAATAAGGGTTGCAAATGTGTAGCATTCACAACCCTAAATTTTACAATCCTAAGCAGAGGATTGTAAAGTACCTGAGCAAAAGTAATACCCAAATTTAAACACTGCTTGCCCTCTAGGTTCATTAGGAGCCAGTCAGCTCTGGCCCAGAAGCCCACAGCTCTTAACATAAGCATGGCACAACCTTCTTTTCAGAAGCCCTGCTAACAAACACAAATAGATCAATGCCACAGTAAATTAAAGCTCAAGTAAGCTGCCTAAAAGCTTAGGGGGAGAAACAGGGGGGAACAGGGAAAGATGTATAATGCTTCATACATGTTCCATCTTTTTGTGGGTTCAAAATCCATAGCTTTGGAATCAGGTCGTGGACCTTGCCCAAAACTTCACGTCAGAAAACAGTTCAGAATCAGAACAAGGTGGAAAGGAGCTGTATCTCTTCTGCTTACTATTTCTCCATGTACAACTTTTTTTTAAAAAGCAGCCCACCATGCACCCTGCCTTAGGTTGCCAAATAGGTAATTTGATCTGCATGCGGTAGTGTTCTCTTGCAGCAGGCCTGAATTTTAAGAGAAGAGAGACTTAGGGTTGTTGTCCAGGCAAGTGGGCAGGGCAGATGTGGTATCGTGAGCATATAGTCTGGACATTCATTTCAGGTAATTTAGGAAGAGCTTCCAGTTAAAACCAGAGGCAATCTTTAAATACGTTTCCTGGCAACTGCATATTTACCTGCATTTACTGAAGGAATAATTTGTCATTCCTCAGGATTGTTGTCTGCTGTCAGCCTTCTCAGTTAATTGGAGTCTAGGCTGGCCCTGGTAGCATGGAGGATGGGGTGTCAGAGATTGCAGCCCCATGTCCATTCTGTTGCCAGATCCTGCCTGCCTGTAGTAGCTTCACAGAAGTGAGTAGCTTGGGAGGGGGTGGTGGTGAATATTTGCAGGTAGTGCTAGGTGCCTTTGCTGTGGGAGCTTCTGGAGTGTATAAAATCAGTTAAAGGGCAATCTGGAGACATCATATGAGCATGCTGTATAAATATAGGCAGTATATTTCACATTTGGGTATGTTATTGTACCAATCTTCAGGAGGTCATGATGACGGCCACAGCCAGCATGGCAAATCCTACAAAAAAGCTGTATTCAGATGAGTCTAATACATTCACAGCCTTGTGCATCAGTGTCAGACAGCATGTGTTCAGAAAGGATGGGACTCTGCTGGAGGCTGCAGAATACTACCCTGTAATGTTCATGGGCAAGGCAGAGGAACCAACAGCCCCTAATGGATCTGTTTACTTGGGTTCATTCAAGAACCAACAAGATTTGTGGTTTGACTCTATTAGATTATCTCACATGGACTTGCTCGCCCCCAGA
Source organism: Pardalotus punctatus (assembly GCA_013400915.1). NCBI lineage: Eukaryota > Metazoa > Chordata > Aves > Passeriformes > Pardalotidae > Pardalotus > Pardalotus punctatus. The sequence continues at coordinate 52,273 of VZTX01002886.1, forward strand.
TTATATTTAGTCTTGGCTTTCCTTCCCAGCAGGGAGGTCGTGGTGGGTCCAGGAATGCTGGAGCCAGAGCATGTTGGATCTTTGTGTGCTGCTGCTTGTGGCTGCTGGCCTCAGGCATTACAGACCCTGAGCACCCCCTGGCAGTTGTTTCCACACATACCCCCTGACCCCTGAGATCTTTCCTTCAGCTGGGATTTTCACTATCTTCTTTCCAGGCCTCTTTTTTTTCTCTCCAAAGCCATGCCTTTTTTTTTTTTTTTTTTTTTTTTCCTTCAGGAAAACCTTCTTTGAGGCCCCTAGTCTCCCATTTTCTCAAGTAGTGAGTGTAGAAACACAATGCATGATCAGCCTCCTAATTGGGGGTTCTGTCTTTGTATTAATTGGAGGAGTTGGGATGTGCCACTGTTCAGTCACAATGTTATCAAAATGTATGTCCAGACTGTACTGGTTGCCATTGGGAAGTAGCAATCTTCCTGAGGGTATAAAGTTCAGTTTCAGATATTCACACAGGTATAGACACAGTTATCACCTGCCTGCTATTGCTTAATTTTTTAATTTTTTTTAAAATTTTTATTCCTGCAACAGCAAGGCACTAAAGATGCCTGAAAATACAAAAAGAAGCCCTGGCTGTTCTCGGGCTTTGTCCATGGGAAGTGGACTGCGTCACCATGCTAAGCACAAGAAAAACATTCCAATCTTACAGTGTTCCCTGTACTCATCTCAAATTAACTTCTCCAGGAGGAATAACATTTTAGGCGCATTTGTTGAGGAGGAAAATTGAAGCAGGGAGATGATAAAGACTTACTGAGAGCTAGCACAATAGCTTGGTGGCAGGACCAGGAAAAGAGGAAGAGATCTGACCTCACTCTGGTCTCTTGGAGTACTTAATTGTTGTAGGGGCCTCCAGTCGGTAATGAGTCTAAGACAGTGGAAAGCACAATTTCTCACGGGGGCGGGGGTTGTGGTGAAGATGTTCATTTCTCTCCTTTTGTTCGAGAGCTGTCTTTGAAGGCATTGTTCTTCCACAGCTGCAGTAGCCTACATTCATTGTGATAATTGTGGGACAATACATAGAATGGATGATTGATACATGAGATAAAGTTGTGTAAGAATATTACTAGACGATCATATGGAGATAATAAATTACACAAAGACAGCTCAGAGAAATAAGGACAATTTTAGTAGGGAACAATGTGGGTGATGGGACAGCAGATCCAAATAGGGATAAAAATGAATAAGAGAAACAGCAACTAAAACATTTGCTGGAACAAGTCATGTAACAGGACGTGAGTTAAAGTATTAAAGATAGGTGTGAGTAGCTCATGGGCAGAAAAGGAAACAAATTCTCTGTTGCTCATGAAGAGCTCTGTACTCCCCACGCACCGTATCATCATTTTCCATATCAGAAGGAGGTGTAAGTGCACTTTTTGCTTTTGGTAGGAAATTCAGGTATACTGACAGGGTCTGGATATTTAGGAGGTTGGGACTGGGAGACACCACAAAGCTTGCAGACCAGTCTGGACATACTCAAGGAGGCAAGACTGTGTCATAGTATAGAGATTGCTACCTTACAAAATGTGATGTGAACTCGGTGCTTTCGAAGCAGAACACATATGGGTGTTCCTACCTGAAGAGTGTAAGATAGAGAAAGCAGAGAGCAGGCAAAGTTTGGTTTGGATTTGATTTTTTAAGTTTTTTTTTTTGAGGCACCCTTTGTAAGTCTGTTGCCAACTCTGTGTTAAGGCTTTTGAGAGACAGGCTTTCTTGCATTTTTCAACTCTTCTATTCATACTATTTATCAAGCATACTGTATGGCCTTGGCAGTTTGAACTCTCAGTGAACTTAGTTTTAAGAACACCTTGAAAATTTTTATAACAAGTTAGAAGAGTAGATTAAAAAGGGGAGGTGCACCCTGCAGTGATGAGAAATTGATACTACTAAAGGAGTATCTGAAGTGAAGATACTTATTATTAGTATTCCTCTACTGAGTCCACCACTTAAGTTTTTTAGCAGGTATGTAATACATATGGCTGCTTCAGGAAAGTGCAGTGTAAGAAGAAATGGTTAGGCACTTCCGTCGAATGATCCCCCTGTGGTTGTGGGCTTCTCTTCCCTCTGAGAACAATAGCTACTCCCTAGTGCTGTGGTTGCCTGTGTGAGCTTGCTCAGAATCACCATTCTGAATGCAGCCTCAGCCAGGAAGGTGAAGGGAAAGCAGTCTTTCTTACTGTTGTTCTTCTAATACAAATGTTGATCAGTACAATATGTATTCCTGCTTTCAGTCAACAGAATATGATGTCTTAGATCTCAATAATTGCTTCCTCCTTGCCTAACAAGATGGGTATTTCTAAATGTCTGGTATATGCCGTAGATGAGTCTTCTGTGGCGTGGTATAATGTTAAGGAGTTTGATCCAAATTTGTTGAAGGCAGTGAGATTTGTCTGTTGACTTCAGTGGTTTTTAAAGGTTCAGAAACAGATACAAGATTTGGACCAGAGCATTAGTGTGACAGATAATACTGCCTGCAGCAGCACAGCATTTTCACCACTATATTAAATCACCCTAAGACATTTAAAGAGGTCACATTTTTCTTCCTCTCCCAAAATACTGAAAACACTCCAGTTGCCTATGCTAATCTTTTCTAATATTCCTCTTTCCAAAATACAGCATCATGAGCTACATACAGGCCCAGAATTGTGTGAGACTTACGTGTTTTAAATTTGAAGCGGGGTTCATTCATGACATCATGTGTTAGGTTTCATCCCCCAGGGAGGGGGTGTGTGTGTGTGTGGTTTTTGTTTTGCTTCTTTTGTTTGGTTATTTTTTTCAAGCTGAGTTATTAGGCCCTGAAAAATGGAAGTGCTGATATAATCCGAAACAGTATTTCCTGAAGGTCCCTGTTAGGGCAATATTCTAGAAGTCTAATAAGTCCCATTGTGAGAGTAATTTGTTATTTTATCCCTACAGGCAAATTTTTAAAGGTTAGTGAGGACTATTTGTCAAAGTTAAATGCTGCTTTAAATTTAGTTTCCAAAAACCAGGCATTTTGTAAATATTCCTAGTTGTCCTCTTTAGATTATCATGGTAAAAAAACTTTGGAGTAGGATAGATTGGGAAGAAATGTCAAAAGCAAATTGTTTATACCCTTACTTAATTATGAAGAACAAATTTCCTGTATAAAAAGTTTTAACTGAACCTGCACAGTTTTGGTCTATGTGTAAAATCTCCCTGTGCCAATAGCCAATACTTGGAAAAATGCAGGTATTTTAAATAGGATTGGTTTAAAAGGGGGAAACTATTGCATTAGTGGCTGAAAGTGTAATAATCTTGCACTTTGTTTTTCTCTAGATATGAATAATGTTTTGAAATTCCAAAATGTTGTCAGGATAGTATCAAATGTGTATACTTGATGGAAATTAAGCTTCCAGTCTAGTGAATTCCCTCTATTTAATTGATAGGATTTAATGAAGTTTCAATATACAAAATATTAACTATAGCAGGAAAAAGGCTGATACAAGAATGCTGCCTTTACAGTAGCAAAATGATTCATGGTTATTGCCTTTTAACATGTTCTTTAAAGCATAATGGTATGAAAATGCTTACAAATGATTATTGTATTTCACGTAACTACAGCCATTGGAATTTTACACGGAGTTGAGTAAGAACCTTTCTCCTTTTAATTAGAGCAGTCTGGGGGGGGTTTGTATTTTTCATCGTTACTGGTTATTTTTTTTTCTGACAGTGCAAAACTGGAGAGTTTAGATAGCTGAATTCATAGTAAACCTGTTGTGGGCTTATAGGATCTGATTTAAAGTAGTCCTTAGAGAAGTGACAGTCCTTCTGTGTAGCTTGGTAACCATACACCCCAATCCATAAAACAAATACTGAAACAAGGGGAGTACTTATTTTCCTGATTTTTTTAATCAGCAAACTCTTCCCTAAAGATGGATCAAATCCTTTTATTTAATTTATTCAGCATAAATGAATTAAATTGAAACCTGATTAGCCCACAGTTGGGAGAATCTCTCTGCAATGACTTGGAACACTTGCTAGGGATTAACTGCAAATCCCAGTTCTTCTTCACTGTCTGTTCTAGTAGCATCATTTGTTCATGGTAAGATTCTTTAGAGTCCTTCTTTTGGAGGTCACTGAAATACTTATGTGTCTTTAACCTTTCACCATTTAAGCATTTTTAAATGCTTATGTGTTGTGATTAGACTCAGTTCATCAGTAAGAATTTTCTGCGAATCAGTCTGTGATTCAATATTTTTGAAGTTGAGTGTATGAATTGCACAAAGGTATTATTATTTAACTCTACACAGTAGAAGAATTGCTGTGATTGTAAAGTAGTCATTCCATTAGCTTGCTGTCAAAGCTGTGGCTGCGTCTTTTCTGCTAAAGACAAAAGCCCTTGTGAAAGTGCTTGCTCATTATCGAGAAATAATAGGATAATACTATGCAGTTAAGTATGAAAAGTTTCATTCTTACATCAACAATATGTTAATGATAAGCATAACATTAGCCTGGTGACAAACTGATTTCTTCAGAACAATCATTATATATGAAATGTTTTTAGAAATTTTACAAAGAAGTCACATTTTTAAGGCCAAATCATAGCCAAAAGGTGGCAGTATTCTATTCAATATTCATTTGGAAAACAATATTAAAATGCATGTATTTATTGACACTTTGCTTCTAATATCAGATCAAACTGGATGATTGTATCCTAAAAATAGTGCTGGTTTATGAAAAGGACTTACATAGAATGAAAGTAGAAACTAAATTTCTTGTTTATACCTTAAAGTTTGCAAAAAAAGAATCTAGTACATAAATTTTAATTATTAGGTGTTTACTGTTTCACGATACCTACATTGTCACTAAAAGATGATTTTGGGGCCTGGGGGTTTTTATGGAGTGCTTAAGAGCATTAGAACTTTTTCTCTAAGTGCTGGCGGAGTTAACTCATTTTACCTTCAAAAAGAAAGAAATTAATCTCTATATGCTTTTAATATGAGCCAAAGTTGCTGCATTAAAACTAATTTGTTTTATAACCCTAGAGATTGGTGATATTTTTCATAAAGTAAGTATGGGCTTTTTTATGCTGAGACAACGATAACTTGAGGAATTGTTGAAATATTGCTTTTCCTGCCTGCCAAGTTGTTTAGCTGTATATCAGTGGTTTGTGACAGAATAGATTGAGATTAAAGTTTGACTGTTAGTGGGAGAGAATGCTTGCAAGTGCAGTTATGTTCAAGCAAATATTTCCATGTAAGTTTTGATCCGTAGTTATATCAGATGTAAATACAAACTTACTGTAGTTACAGAATAAGTTTAAGTCCAATAAAGTAAATAAATACTCTATTTTAATTTATGAAATACTTTTAAAAATCACTTCTTGTCACAGTCTTTTAGAAATATTTAAGAATCAAGGACCTATTCTCTAAATATTGGCCAGTTCCATTTCCTGTTAATATTTTTCATCCTTTTTTCAGTGTTGAAAAGTTTTGATAAATGTTATATGTGAAATGGAAGAAAACTTGGTTCAGTGGGCAGAATGTGGGAAATCCAATTGAAATGGTACTGCTTTTTAATATGCTTCCATATTCATCTCCAGTAGAGCATAATTCACACCTATCAATCTTCTGTAATGTCAAGCAAAACATGGTACAGCTCCCAAGGGGACTGGAATTAATAAGCCTTTTTATACATCACTGTCTTCTCTGTTTTGCCACCTAATTTTCTCCAATATCCCACTCACTGGGGATATTGGTTTTGGATGGGATATTGGATGAGGGTGGTTTCTTTTTCCAGAAAAAAAGGATGAGACACATTTTTGTTCAAGAGTCATTTTGGTGTTCTCACATGGACAGGAAGGTGATGTGAAATTTAATTATTTATATAATCAAATAAGGCAGAGCATTGTATCAGTTGCACAAACTCTGGAAACATCATGAAGGTAAGAATGAAGGTGTTGGACAAACACAGTTGGATACCACAGATATAACTAAGAGACTGTTCAGAAGACGAAAATGGATGATGTTATTTTTTTACCAACAAGTCATCAGTTTTTAACAGAAAGCCCTAAGGAAGAACAAGTGTGCAAATGCTGACTTTGCTAATAATCTGTTTCTTGCTGGGTTCCAGTGTTTGCAATCCATCTGCTTCTAGAGTTTATTCCCAAAGAGCATTTTAGAAAAGCTTACTTGTATAGAAAGGCCTAGAAATTTCCTGAAATTACTCTGGGAACAAATCCAGATAGTGAAAACTCTGGGATGCATTCTTGTGTATGGATATTGAAAAGAACCGTTGCTTATGGCAGTGTTTTCTCAAGATACTGAATATGTATCCCTAGAGGAGTGGAGGGAAATCTTGTCAGTGATGCATCACAGTTCAAGCAAATTTGGTCAGGAAGCACAGCACAACTACAGCAATAATATTTTTACATTACACTTCAAATGGTGTGGGCACATCTCAATGTAAAAGCAATGGCATACACTTTCAATAAAGTGTAATTGTCCTAGCAGTCATCATATAGATTAAAAACATTTCATGCATGTGTAGTTATGTAAGAGAACAAATGATGCTCACTGTTTTCCTTCCATAATTAATCTAATGGGGGGTTATGCATTAAGGTATTAGTCTTAGTAGTAAACTTCTTTGTGATCATATATTGAGCTCTAGGTTCATATTTTGTCTGCTAAAAGAAGGATGAGCTCCCGAACAAAACAGAACAAGTAGGGGAAGGATTTGGAAGGTTTTTGTGTTCATGCGTGGGAAGAGGTTTCCATCTGCTGAATGCAGGTGTGTTCTATGCCATATATTTGCTGCTGTGGATGACCAGTACCTATGCGCTTGTTTCTAAGGGCTGCTCTCTAGAGAGGCTGTGGTTTCAGTTGAACTTCTGCCTTTGCTGACACCCTGTTTTGTCTTGATGCCAAATGCAGCAGTAGGTGGAATAGGGAGGCCATGCACATGGATGGCCATTCCTGAAGTGTGTGGGTTGCATCACGTATTGCTCATCACATAAGGGTTATCCCTAAGACTTGCCGATACTTGAGTAAAAACATAACTGACTTGCCAATTTTTGTCCTCTGTGTTCCTCCAAGAAAAGCTTTTGATGGGCAATAAATTAGCAGTTATTACGAAACTGTGTTGGTGTGTCTGTACTAGACCTTTGAGGAGCTAGATTCCCAGAAATGCTTCCAAACTTCAGTTACGATCAAACAGACTTGTTTTACTTTCATAGATAAACATTTAATTGGTGGGCAAAACTTGCCAAAAATCTAGTTCATTACATTTTTATGCCTCTACTCAAGATTGCTTTTGGGGAATGAAGGCAAGGCAGGATGTGGGTTCTGGGAAATTTTGTGGCTCTTAGGAGTTTTGATATTATTTAACTTGGGCAATAAAATGCAAATCATTCTACAAGGGAAATATAATTCATATGAAACAGTGCCCAGCTCTCTTGGAAGTTGTAGGGAGACTTTTCAGGGACTGAAATGGAGTTGGGTACGCCAGCACCTCCTCTGAAGATACTGTTAATGATGCCATTGCTAAAGAGCATATGCACTGTGGCACTGATCCTGTGCTGTTTGTGTGCTTTGAAGTTGCTGTGAAATACGAAAACCTGCAATTTTTTCCTAAAATTTTACTCAGATCACACATTTTGGAGAAATACATTTCGTGAATGTCATCATGCACTTCATAAATATTTTTCTCTAGAGGATTTGGGGGCTTTGTTTTAAGGTCTGCTTTTGATTATTCTGTATGCTTTATTATAGTATTTTAAGTTTCCATTTTTCTACCTAAAATTTAGAATGTTTTCAGGACATTTTTCTGTTTTTGGAGAAATTTACTATTTTCCAATTTCAGTTGTGCTGCACAAGGGATAAACACCTTGTTCAATTAATCACATTTTTCCTTCAGGTATGTATAGGAAAGACTTGAAAGAGGATTATTTCTTGCTGGAGCTTTAAACTGGCAGCCCATTGTACAGCCTTTTGGGGTGGGCTTCACTGAATTTAGATAATTTAAAATAGTGAAAATTGTGAGATGCTAAGATAGGAGGATTGTTAAAACTTAGAGCTACCTCCTTTTACCTCCTGTGAGTCTGATCTGGTAAAACCTGAGTTAGATTGCCCAGACAGACACTTCTGCATGCAACCGCCATTATGTCACATGTAGTAATTTCTGAGATCACATGTGAGTCAGTTTTTACCCTGGCTCACTGAAGAAGTAAGGCTTCTGCTGTCATGCCACAGGTACCCCTGTTGATCCCTTTGTAACTTGCAGATCAAATCAGTTTAAAAATAGGGTAGAGACACTAGAAGGCAAAATCTTCTGCAGTAGTTCCAGGGACTGAAGATAATTCCTGAACCTATTTGTTCATTTGCCAGAGAATGAGAGATTTGATTTTCAGCAGGATTTCCTGGCAGCCAAGTAGAGCTACAGTTACATCAGACCATCAGGCATGCAACTAGTGGCAAAATGTAGAGCGATATGTTTCTTGTCCAACAGAAAACAAATACAAGTAGATAGGGAGGACTTGAGTATGTGATTGCAAAATGTGCAATTGTTGAGGGGCAGGAGGGGGCTGTTAGTGTTCAGTCCTGAGACACAAAGACAAAATCAGCTTTTTCTTTTCAAGATATATTTGATTGCAGCTAATCAAATGTGCAACAAACCTTAAACACTTCTAAATAATTGCTATCTAATGTATCTACAGTTGAAAATGTACCCCTCTACTTAGCCCTAGTGAGGCTGCATCTGGAGTATTGTGTCTAGTTCTGGGCTCCTCATTACAGGGGGGACATGGGGCTCCTGGAGCTGGTCCAGCTGAGGGCTACAAAGATGATTAAGAATCTGGAGCATCTCTCTTATGAGGAAAAGCTTAGGAATGGAGGCGTATTCAGCCATGAGAAGATGTGACTGAGGGGGTACATGATAAATGTCTGTAAGTATCTGAAGGGAAGGTGTCAGAGGATGGAGCCAGGCTCTTCTTAGGGGTGCTCAGAAATAGGACAAGAGGCAATGGGCAGAAAGTGATGCACAGGAAGTTCCACCTGAACATGAGGAAGAACTTCTTTACTGTGCAGAGACCGAGCACTGGAACAGATTGCCCAGAGAGGTTGTGGAGTCTCCCTCAAGAGCCATCTGGACATAATCCTGTGCAGTGTGCTCTAAGATGGCCCTGCTTGAGCAGGAGGGTTGGACCAGATGACCCACTGGGTTCCCTTCCAACCTTACCCATTCTATGAATATATAGCCACACAAGGTAAAGAAATTTAACATCCAAGAATTTGGCACTGTTGGACAATTACTGTCAGTTTTGTGGACTTCTGTGCTGAGTCTCAGTCATCCTAAATTTATCTGAAATTATTAAAAAATCCACCAAATAGTATAACTTTAAAATGTTGAAAATCCTCAGGGAAAAATACATCCTCTAAAAAGACAAGGCATAGTCATATGGTTGATGAAGCTTAAAATACCTTACTTGATCTTTCTGGCAACCAGCCTATAATCAGTCTACAACAAGATCTTTCTTCTATTTATCAGACTTTAGGAACTGCTGAACTCATGAGAAATATGAAAGTAGAAGTGAACTTTTTCATACTTCTTTTCCCATAGTGGTGAAGTAATGATCTAATACATGACTGAGGGGAAAGGTATGGGCAGTGCTGCTTGAAATCATGACCCCGAGGGCCTTGCTCCTTTGGGTTTAGGTCAATACTATAGCAAAGATGGTGTTTTCCATTCCCTTAAAAGGATGTCTATGTTGCTAATGCAGGCCCTTGGAGGCATGATTAGTTACTGAGAGGAAAATGCTTGTCCTCCGATTGGCAAAAAATGTGTAGAAATCACAGCTGTTACTACAAATAAAATTAAAATGCACTCAATAGCTGTAAACTCTGAGCTTGGACAAAAACTGTCTGGCTCTAGGTATTTCTTTTCACCTGTATGTTGCTCCGTCCTGGCTGAGGATAAAAGAATATAGATTTTGAAACACTGGACTGTTTATGTAGGTACAGAATTTAATTATATCTTTTAAAGAAAATGTTCAAGCTGATTGACATAAATGTTGACATAAATGGAAGCAATATCTTTTTTTCATAGAAAAGCCAATAGGTTGACTGGCTGCCTCCTTGAGAACAGAAACTCACATGAAACAGCCCAAAGCAGAACATTTCACAGAGAGTAGGGTTCCAGAGTTTACAATACACCTTAGTTGGCAAACTATAAAAAAAAAATAGGATATCTTACAAGGTGTCTTCATATTTGCATGCATGTTATTAGCTATTCTGTCCCTTCATAAATCAGTGTACTTTTAAGGCTTGCGAACAGAATTGTAATTAAATATTGCTTGGACAACTCCTAAAACTGCAGGCTTGGAAGTAGGGGATGATTCAACAGGCTGCCTTATAAATGACAAGTCACTTCAGTTCACTAAAATAAAACTCACTTTTCCAGGTTTTAATCATCAAAGTAGCTTGGAATACAATTCAGTGTGTTTGTATTTTGGTTTCACTGCTCATAGCACATGTATCATCCTTTTTACATTAGTTATGCTGAAATTAAAAGAGTTGTAGGATCTGGATCAAGATGTTATCTGCCTCATGAGTTGTAATGGAACTACTCACTGAACTAGTGTGAACAAGATGGATTAATGCACATTTAAATCCATGGGCTCAAGTGGAATAGTTATCATTGACAAAGAAAATTATACCAAGGAAAGTCCTTCTGTCTCTGCAGATCCTTGTATCTGTTGCAAACAAGGGATTGCTGTCTTCAGGATATGTAAATTAAGGATTAAAATGATCCTGATGTATTTCAAATCATGTAAAAAAAGAAATCATCTCATAAGTTGAGAGAAGGGAATGCAAAAGGAAATTAATACAGGAAATACTTTTTTTGCTCTGATCATGCTAGAAGTGTAATTCTGTGAGCATACTTTTTTAATAATTTGATTTATTGATAAACTTTTGCTTTAATGTTCCTTAGATATGATTTTGCCACTGAAAGCAAACATTCTAAATAGAAATGCAGTCTGACAGATTTTAACAATCCAAACTGTTGATTTAGAAATTCACAGTTCTCCTTGTAGAACATCAGAAATATTTTGCATAGGAAGCACTTGCCAGTGTTGCAGAAAGCCTTTCAGAGCTCACAGGTAATGCAGGAGATCTAGACTGTATGAGCATCAGGGAGATCAGCATCTTGTATCCTAGAGAATTCCAGCTGTTTAGAAAAGGGCTTAGAGCAGGTTTCTTACAGAATTAACCTGAAACACAATAGTAGAAAGAAGCATCTTGCAGATTTATTTTTCCTCTAGTTTTGAAAGCTCTCTGTGTTTACTTGTTACATATGTTCAGAGGGGGTATATTTTTTCTTTTTGGGCCAGTATATATCCTGGAAAAGGCTGATCTTTTCCAAAGCCAAATTAAAACCTGCCCTCTCCTCAGTGATTGTACGAACGTGACTTTGAACTTAGGGCAAATTGCAAAATATCTTTTACATGCTTCAAGTACAATGTAGGTGCAACTTGCCTGTGGAAATATGGCAGAGCAGTTTTGGATCAGATTTCATCTTGCCCATTCCTTCTGAGTTTTAAGTGTTCTAGTCACCTTGGCCATTAATAAGGTTATTGGCACAGTCGTCATGGTGAGTTTTAGCAGTGAAAGAACACCAAATGACTGAATTTCAACAAAACCTTGGGACCTAAGCTTGGGAAATAGTGGCCATCTCTGAAACCCTGCTTAGTGTGTCACAGCATTGGTCTTACGCTGTAAGTCTAACTTCTCTCAAAAGAGATGGATTTTTAGACATGCTTTTTCTGGTGTTACTGTTGAGCAAGGAGAAAAAAAAATCACTTCAGGTGTATTCATGTTAAAGCAACTTTTGCTGTAACTTGGGTAATTTTTTCAGTAGGACAAGAAGTCAAGTGACTGATCAGCTGCCCCCATTGACTAATGTCAGATCTTTTTGCATGCCAATCAGAATTTTGCCTTTAAACTGGAGGAAGTAGATCTTAGGACTTTAGTTTCGGAATTAGTCATGTCACAGAATGGTACCTGTAAATAATTAGTATGTTGAGTAATTTAATCCACTGATGTGCAGAGAATGCATGTAAAAATTGTTTTAACCATAACTGGGTAACTAAAGACATGCAGGATGTGTGGCTGATATGGCAGTTTTTAATACTGTTTGCAAGTAAAGTCTCATTTTCCCCTTTGTTTTCATCTAGATTTCATTCTACATTGTATTGTTCAAAGAAGGCATCAGTATTCATTCCAGTTTTTCTGCTATCATCCATGTGTCCCTTGTGGCTTGGTCCTGCAGATCTTGATTATTTTGAATGTTCCTCGTGTCAATACATCCATGTAGGACTGTAACTGGAAAGAGAAAAACCTGTGATACTGCTGTGAGTTGTTCCTAAGGGAAGAGTTGCAAAACCAAGCAGTTCTCTGGGGTCTCAGACTGCAAGTCCCATAACAGTCTGCCAAATGTGCATCGAAAAATTGGAAACTTTGGTGAATTTTCATCATCTGCACTGAAAAAAGAAATCTTTTTAGTGGTCCTTTAGGCAGCATGGATGGGAAGATTCATTACAATGTATTGTAACAGTCACTGAATTCCCTAAACTTTTCTTTACATGGGTAGTTAAACGTTGTTGTCAGAAGTCTGGCAGGGTTCACGAGCAGGATTCCTTCTGTCATCCACTCATCAGTTGATAGCTCTTATGAGGGGCTGCCAGGAGAGGAGGAAATCACTTGCTGTCTGTCCAAAAGCACATTGGCCCTGGTGCCTGGCCCATGCAGGCAGACACGGGAGAAGTGTGCNTTCTCAGTGACAGTTTCTGTGTTTTCACACAGCTTTCTGTCAAGCTTTAAAATCAAACCAACTGGAATTCAGAGCTTGCTCAATGCAGAGGGATATGGCGCCAATAACTTGTGAAGCCCCTTTTATACTGCTGGTGAAACCTTGACCATGTTCCCATCAATGGGAAGGTTTGAAGGCTGGAGGTTACCACTGACTTGACTAGGATTAGACTTTTGCCTTGTGGATCTGTGCTTGGCTTATAATTAAGTTTCCAATTGCTCTTAAAGATGCTGAAAATATGCCCATTGACTTCTGTAGGACCTCAATGGGATGTTCACATTTCAAAAGACAAACTTTTTAATCTGCTATCTTCTGATAAGAATTTAAGAGCAATTTTAGACTTTTCAGATACTTCAGATTTTTCAGCTACTCCATTAATTTAAGGAAAGCAGTAGTACCTGTCCTACCTGTAGCTACTACTAAAGTGAGCACACAGAAACCCCACATCCTTGTACTGTAATCTAGCAATTTGCTGAAAGTGCAAACGTCCTCACTTGCTTACCAGTGAGCTGTCAGCTGGGATTTCCTCTATTTTGCTGTAATATTCCCTGCTTTCTCTTTTTGCTCTTGCTGTTAATAAAAAGCTCAATATGAATATAAAACGCTGAAAATCAGAACTGATGTGCGAATATGACATTTCAAGAGGGTTTTTTTTGCCTTTCTTTTTAAAGAGAGGTGATATTTGCTGAACATAAGCAGGATGTATGGTTCTGCGGGTGTGCATACCAGCGCGTGTTTCTGAGTCTTTTTGTAATAAACTACATGATCATACTTTCGCTTTTTTGATCCCAGAATCTTAACACCACCTTCCAGCCAGTGACCCTGTAATGAATGTTGCATTTACATTACCAAATCTCATCACCATATGTCTGTGAGTGCTGTGGGGCTCAGATCAATTGGAGACTGCTGCAGTTAGGTCTGTGAAATAAAATACAACTCCTATTCTTAGGTGAGGTATTTCTGCAAAGATGATGCTTAACAATAAGGATACCGAGGAGAAGTTAATTTGAACTGGATTTTTTGTAAGGAAAATAGTTTGTTAAACACTGACAGAGAGACTAAGTAAATTGCCAGAGGTTTGGGTTTTTTTTTGTAAATGTAAATACAATGAACACAGGAAGATAGTGTACACGTAAAGAGATTGTTACTAACTGCCAGGGTGCTTTTTTTCAATAAAGCTATCCTTGTGCTTTGAGGAGATAGTTAAGATTGTTTTTCCTCAGTGATTGATGACAAAGGGTGCAGAACAAGACACTCAGGCTGACTTTAAAGATGAGTCATCCAGACACAAATATCAAGTAAATCCAATTATTTTCATTGTACTTCTCTGAAATGATGGTTTAGTATGTAGCCCAGTAGTGACAGATTTTTTGTCTAGCATCTGTAGTGTCATTTTTTATGCCTTATGGGCTTGTGTTATGATGTAGTGTTATTTTTTCATATCTTAAGAAGACTTAGTGAAGGAGATTTTAATTTAAAAATAGATTCACACCTTTACAAATTTCTGTATGTTACCTATGCATATATATTTGTTCACCTGGGGAAAAGCATGACAAAGAATCATTTTTTTATATAGTTTATCAATTCTAGTGAAAATAGTTATTCACTGTAAAAAATGCTTTTACTACAGGATAATTTATTATATATTCACAGGCATTTTGACAAGTCATGTTTGAAAGGTTTCAGAGGATGACATTTCTACCATCATCTTTGGAAGACTCTTGAAAATCGAAGAGGACCATCAATATTAACTTTTTCCTTGATTTACAGCCTACTTTCAATGTGCCCCTTTTATTTAAAACTCTATAAGTAAAGAAATTACTTGATTCTTGTGCTCTTCTGTTCCTCCATCCATTCATGTGCTCATCTAACAATCCTCTAATAATTTCTGAACTGGCAGCCAATTTTCACCAAATTTGACTGAGGATTAGAGGTCCCAAAACTATTAAGGTCTTATACACTTCATGAAAATTGATACTAAAGGAGAGAGACTCAAGTCAGTGCCCCACTGAGCAAAGCTCACTCACAGCTTGCCACAGGGAATCTGCTTAACTGATTGCAAGTTCATGCTGGTAAAGTTAAACAAACGTACATGTACTGGTTACATCAAGCATTAATTTTGTAGTGAACAACAATATTGGGTTTTAAAGTTTTTGCAACAAAAGTTTTTCTTGTTCTTTTTGCATTTGGCCCTCCCTTGACTTTTCATCTTGGCAACTGAATTTTTGCTTCTTCAGCAAGGAACTGCAGATGGGTTTTTAGAACTGCACTTGAATCAATGTCTACTGAATTTCAGATGCTTTCAAAGTAGCAGCCTGCATGTCAAGCTCACAGTTCCCGTGTTACTGGCAGATCATATTCTGAGTCTTTATGTGGAATCCTGAGAAGTTATGGCTTGATTCACTTTCATTTTAGATTGATCATTAAAACATTTTGGATGACTGATAAAATTTTCAGAGAGATTAATGAAATCCCTTCTGGTAATGTGATAGAGTAATTAAGGTTTGTTACTGGGATGAAATGTGTTGCTTTAGATATTTTCAACACAGTTTTATTTCCTTTCTTGCCAAAAAAATTCTTATTTTCACAGCATGTGCCACCTTTAATCTGTGGAAGTGCATGGCAGTGTACCTTGGAGTACATCCTTACGCAGGCTGAAGTTCCACTCATTTCAGGATTAAAATTTTATTGTTAATTATAATGGTTTTAATCTAGATTAATCCTCAGTGGGAATACAGACACAAATATTTGAATAAATCTCTTTACTAAACCATTTATTCTGTCAAAGTTGAAATATCTAAGAGGTCACCCAAAAGGTGCAGGTTGAACATGATCAGTGCAAGCTTCCTATGTGCCATGGGAATGCAGTATTTCTCACCCCGTATTCACAGGCTTCCAGGCTGGTACCCTGGTACCACAGGTGAAAATTTGTAGCCACCTGGCACCGGAATCACTGTCCTCTCATCTCACTTGACTTGGTAGACTTTGTCATATCACATCTCCATAGGAAACCTATACAGGAGTTCCTCTTTATAGTCTTCAAGGTGAAGGGCTACAGAAATAGTCCATTGATAATCACCTCTCTTGTCCTCTGGGAAGCTGTGCTACCATTTCTGCAAGTGACTCTGCTGTCTGTCCTTTGCACTGGTGCACCTGGTGATATAACCACCAAACACTTTTTGCTGTCTTCCACTGACATCCCAGATCCAAGAAGGGCATAATCCATAAAGCTCTCCTCAGTTAACCTCTCAGGTATCCAGGAGTTTCCTGTAAAGAAACTAAGATTCACTTGGTACATTTATGCTGTTAAATGTGTCTGCTGAAGACAGTGATGCCTGGCCCATAGACCATCTGGTGCAGGATGGTAACATCCATGTTTTACAGGGCTACTGTTCTCTGAAACAGACTGGTCACATCCACAGTGTATGACTTTACTGAGCTTCACAGAGTGGCCTTACAATTTGTTATTTATTATGTGTTTTTCTGATCAAAGTGTAACATGTGGGTTGTATTTCAGTCTTCTGGAGTGGAGATTTCATTTTATGAATCTTAAGGTATGTGCTGCAGGCTCTGGGGTGTGACAGAAAGGGATGTAGGTTCATTTGCAATAGTGTTGGAAGACTGCACTGAACAGGACCCACAGAGGGCGGGGTGGTCCGTGCTGTCTTTAGGGAAGAGTTGCTAGTGAGCTACCCACAGAGCTGCCCTCGTGCTCTGATGTGAAAAGAACTGACTGGTTTCCTTCAAAGGAAGACTGGAGAGTTGGGTAGCCAGGTGACCTTTACCTGGGAGATTGTCAAGGAGCTAAGCACAGTGTGGACAGGTCCACTGAGGTCTTGGTGTGATGTAGTTCATCTGCTGAAAGATATGATGTCATACTGGGGTATTGCAGGATACAAACCAGAATACCCAGCTCCTACAGCAGTCTTCTGGAGCTGTTAGTGCTTCCAATGTAAATCATTTGCTTTCACCAGGTCTGCAAATTATGACCTTTGCTGTTTTCATGGCCTTGATCATGAGCCTACCCACAAGGAAAACAAGGCTTAGGGCAGCACAAAAAACTTGAAGAACATTTTCCTTAGCTTGATGTAACTTTTTAATAATATTACTTTGCTTTATAATCATCACCTTGGTTAATTTTCACACTTTTTCCAATTTTGCAATTTGTAATACTGTGCTGAACTGCCTTCACTATTGATTTAAAACAAAGCTCAGTTCATGTTTCTCACCATTGTTGAATGAAACTATTGTCTTCGTTGGTAAAAATAGGATTCATTTGGTATTTGGATGTTTCAGGATACTAAAATGTTTTCGGTCATCTCCAAGCACAGGACTCATGACTAAGCATCATACCAGTGTCTGAGTCATAAAGGATTGTAAGTAATGTCTGAATTCATACACTTCCTTGGAAGCATTTCCAAAATTATGTCTTGAAGCTTTCTCATTTCTGCATTAATCTGTCCTTGCCATGAGACTAGTGAGAACTGGGTACTTTTTCTAGGGCTTATTCTTTTGCTTTGGGAAGAATACAGAAGGCATAGTTTATCAGCTTAAGCTAACTTTTCTCTCCTTCGCAGTGTGTGCCAGTGTTCATATTTCAGTGTAAATAAGGAGTGTACTTGGAAATGACACTCCAAGCTGTCCCTACTGACTATGATTTGCTTCTCATTGTGGGATGGTTTTGGCACATATGGGCTAGATGCCTTTGGATGAAACTAAATTGGAGTACAGACTCCCAGAGCACATCTAATGGACTCCAGCCACCAATCTAGAGTTAGTCCAGAAGTCTCTAAAAATACTCTCAAGATAAAAGCAAGGAAAAAATCCTTTAAATGTGAGTACTGTAGATTTCAGGTACTCCACACTGAGTGTTCTGCTCTACCAATGCTGTCCTCTTGGTTGTCTGTGGACGTGGAAACCATGGCACACAATGCAGATGTTACATGCTTTTGAAGAAGAGAATGTCTTGGAGTTATGAGAAAAGCTTCCTGATCTTCTTACAGAGCAAGAATGTATGGGCACTTTTCTATCTTGTGTTTAGTATCTGGTTAACCACTACAGCACTGAACCTTGCCTAGACACATACTTGTATGTAGTCCTACATACCTAATTAAAATCCTTCTAATTAAAAGCCTCTTTGTGTAGGGGGAAGATGAAGACAGCAGAGAGGTTTTCATATGTATATTAGTTTGTTTTTACATTGATTTTACCTTTTTTTCAGAGGAGTTATTCTAGAGCTGCACCATTTTAAAGAATGGGAAAATTAAGGCCCATGACTTGCCGTCCCTATTTTATTTATGTGCCCAAAAATACCTTGGAGGTTATTCAAATAAATGCACTTCATTCCATTTACTTGACTGTCTGATGGCTTAATCATGCAGATAAATGTGAGGATGATATTTATTTGACTGTCCATCATGTGGTTTCTTTGACTGTATGGTAAAGCATACTTTCTTTTTCCCCAAAGAAAAAAATTAAATTAAATGCATAAAACCCACCCCATGTTGTAATGCAACAGTTCAGATTTTAAACACACATAAGTCAGGACATTCAGAGTTATGACTCCCTAGAGCTTGTAGGTCAGCCTGTTGTACATGTGGTGTAGATTAAAACTGTGATTTCCTCTCCTTTCTGTACTCCTTTCTCTTCTGGGTCTTTTCCTCTTTTTATTTTAGCTCTTTTATGGCATCTGTGCTGTAGCTTCTCCATGGGATGGGTGATCCAGCAAAAACCCCGGATGACAGGCATGGGAGCAAATCCCATGGATACAAGACTCTGGTACTGCTCACAGCAGTAGAGGAGCACAGCAATGAAAAGAGGGAGCCCAAGGACCACTTCTGGGGAGGTCAGTATCTCCCTTCATGGGGATGGTCCTGCCTCTACTTCATACTCATCTCACACTTACTATTCTGTGCTGTCCATATTGCAGCATTTTCCAAAGATTTTCCTCTTCTCCCAGGCAACTAGCAACCAGACAAGAGGAAACAGCCTCTAGCAGTGCCAGGGGTAATTCAGGTTGGATATGAGGAAGAATTTTTTCACAGAAAAGGATGTCAAGCATTGGAACGGGCTTCACAAGAATATGGTGGAGTCACCATCCCTAGACGTGTTCAGGAAACAACTGGTTGTGGCACTTAGTGCCATGGTCTAGTTGACAAAGTGGTGACTGGTCAAAGGTTGAAATCACAGAACATGCTGAGTTGGAAGGGACCCACAAGGATCATTGAGTCCGATTCCCTGCACAGCACCATCCCCAAGAGTCATGCCATGTGCCCAAAAGCATTCTCTGAACACTTCTTGAACTCTGTCAGGCTTGGTGCTGTGACCACTGCCCTGGGGAGCTGTTCCAGTGCCCAACCACCCTCTGGGTGAAAAACCTTTTTCTAATATCCAACCAAAACATTCTCTGACAAAACTTCAGGGCATTCCCTTTGGTTCTGTCCTGGATTACCACAGAGAAGACATCAGTGCCTGCCCCTCCTCTTCCCCTCACAAAGAAGTTGTAGATTTCCACAGATATCACCTCTTCTCCAGGCCAAACAGACCAAATTACCTCAGATGCTATGGCTATGGCTTCCCCTCAAGGCCCTTCACCATCTTTTTTGCCCTCCTTTGGACACTCTCTAATAGTTTTATATCTGTCTTTTATTGTGGCACCCAAAATCGCCCCCAGCACTCAAGGTGAGGCTGCCCCAGCCCAGAGCAGAGTGGAACAATCCCCTCTGTTGCCCGGCTGGTGATGCTGTTCCTGATGCCCCCAGGACAAAGTTGTCCCTCCTGGCTGCCAGGGCACTGCTGACTCATATCCAGCTTTCCGTCATCCAGGACCCCCAGGTGCCTTTCCGTGGCACTGCTTTTCAGTCTCATTCCCCAGTCTGTACACACAATCTTGAAGGTCTTTTTCAGCCTAAATGATTCTATAAAATAGCACATCTTTCTTTTCTTTTTTCTTTTTTTCAACGAATGTGCACTTGTCTTGAATCTCTTCCTCAATGTGCTTTATTCCTGCTGGTCTGTGTTACAGGGGGTGGCAGAGAGGGGGAAGTAGTAACTTAAGAACAAACCTGTAGGACCTCATTCTGTGAATGCCACAGATTTTCTGTGAATAAGAAAACCAGACAATGTGATAACATTTCTCCAGAGCCATATGTAGCCTATCTTGACAGGCAATGAAGGATGGATGCTTCTCAGCATTCATATTGATAAAAATTATCTGAAAAGAGTGTGTGAGTTCCCACAATACTTATTTTCTGGATATTACTCCTTTTCCATGTTACTTTTTATATTCTGTATTCCTACTTAACCTGAACAAAATATTACATACTCTTTTATGTGGGTACTGTTTCTTTGCTTGTCTCATAAATAATTTGTAGTATTTTCTGTCTTGGCGTAGTAAAACTCCCAAAGTTCCTCAACAATATAAATTTCTGGAGACCGATAGGTGTAAATTGCTCTGAAGAGAATGCTGGTTTGTTTGCACTCCTCTTGGCCAAATCCTGTAATGGAAGAGCTCATCTGTCTAAATGCTTTCTTTTTTACTAGTGTGTATCCTTATACTACTCTCTAGATTTTCCAAAGAAAAAATACAAATATTTGAGACTGTCATTATTAGTAGTTCTTGCTTTTTCAATTCTATAAACATTGAGATAATTAAAATATTATTCTAAATCCTTTTGAAATAATAGCTTTGGTTTAGTTACTGTGTCTTAAGCACTTACTGTAGTAAAAATAAACACATTTCTTTTTCAACTTATACAAGCAGGATATTATTTCCAAGCTCCTCAGGGCAGGGATTGTGCTTTTCCTTGTATCTGCAAATTATTTATTGGAAGAGGGGCCCTATCCTCCTTATGGCTTCAGCATTAATACTAAGTGATGATCTTCATATGGAAAATATTGAATCTGAATACACGGAATTTTGTAAATACCAGCAACCTATTGTACAATCATGACAGCACTTTTCTTTTTCAGCTGCTCGTATTTCTCTCCTTGGTTTTTCTACATCTCTTTGTTTAATTGACTGGAGGAGAACAAAGCAGAAAAGCAAGAGCCTAAAGTTAATAACTGAAATGTAGTTGCTTGGAAAAGTCTTTTTCTGGTTTTGTATGAGGTGGCTAAAGGATTTATGTCCTGGTATGTTGAGCGTGATGAGTACATGCACTGCTGACTTAAGGAGGAATTCTGTATCAGGTCTAAATCTTCCTCTGCTTCATGGATTAGTCTCCACCATGTGCCTGCTGTGATCACCCATCTTCCCTCAGGAACAACATTCCCAATGGTATGGGACTGCTGTGTTTGGTCACAGCTGTTTTTCGGCTGCCACTCCTCAGCCAGCTGCATGCACGGGGGCCTGTCATGGTTAGCTCTGGAGCTGGAACACCTCCTTCTCATGGCTTCAGCTTACTGTGTCCAGTTTCACCTCCATTCTAGAGATGGCTGTCCTCAGGCACATAAGAAAAGATCGTCCAGACACAAAGTTCATAATCACAGTGTGATAGTATCAGGCATAGACTGGCTACTGGACAGCAGTACCAGTCAAGCAATAACTGTGGCAGTGACTGTCTGTGATTAGTGTGCTCTAGCTGTCTGTACTCAGTGGCTTCGTGTTGATGCTGTGCTAGAAACTTTCCCAATGAACTCTGCCTGTTCCTGCAGGTTGATAGCTTCATCCTTTGCAAAATTCTTGCTTACTTGGTACATGGAGCTGAAATCTGAGGAAGGTCAAAGAAGTCCAAGAAATAAAAGCAGATGCAAAGGAATTGGTTTGGATATGTGGTTTTAGTCAGTGTTGCCAGTTCAGTTTCTATTTTACAACAAGTTTTAACATTGGATAAATATTGTATTTTTAGAAAAAGAAAATACTTGCTAGTACAAAAGAAAGTGTATTCCAAGATTTAGTAGGAATTATACTACCTTTTCTTCCTTGGTCTGAAGAAAGAAATAAACTAAAATGATTCAGGCCTGGTTTTGATAAAATAAGAGGAGAAATTCAAGGCAATCACAAAATGGGAGAAACTAACAGACATTATGAAAAAGTATTGGATGGAGCAGCAGTCATTGCCAGCACTATACTGTAATTGAGTGTACTAGGTTATTTGGTTTGTTTTTAATCAAATGCCGCAAAACCCAGTACCTTTTGTCCCTGGTTAAATATTTACAGATCATATTTGGAAGCTGCTATCAGAGTTACATTAAAAGATCCTACTATTCTGTATCTCATATGTTTGCATAAACCATATTAGTTCACATTTAATAAGGTTTGCTGTCAAGAGAACCACAAACTGTTTAAATTCTTAGCATCTGCAGGTTTGTCAGGTTTTCAGGGGTTACATGTCTGAGTAGATTTGTTTAACTCAAATAAGGAATTATGGAAACAATTAAATTTCTTCCATATTTTCATTTCAATGACAGGCTTCCAGTCCAGCTCTACAATATGGTGTTTCTTTGCAAACAGCTAAAACAAGACATTCCACAGGAACAGAAATTTTCCATTTTTCTTATCACCACAAGCATATGATATCTGCCATCAGCAGCTGGGAAAGTTTCCATTAAAATAAATATCAGAGAAATAAATATTTCAAAACACTTTTAAACTAAGTCCCAGTAGGTGTATATTGCATGAGCACACACCAGTTTAACTTGGGATTATAGTGATTTTAATTTTTTTCATTCACTGTGGTAAACCTGCCTTAGATTGTTTATTTAAATGTGTTCACATATTTACATGAAACTGCTCCAGTTATGTACAATGTGCCAGCCATTATAAGTTATGTGTTGGATTCATATTTTCTTATGAAAGATACAATAAAAGTAACCTGCAAATTGTTGTCAAAGATGCGTTTTTAAAGAGTTCACCATTGACTGTTTCTTTGTGAACTGTTATAAAATATGAGGCTATTATAAATGTGAGGCTGCTGTCCCATAGCAAGGACCTATCTGGCAACCTAGGTTATTTTCAAAAGCAGTAAAAGACATGCATGATGAGAAAAATTACTTAATAGTTCCAGTTCCCCATGTCCTTCCTGCTTCTAATGAAAAATTGTTCAATACAGTGTATTTTCCATTACTTTGCCATGTCCACCTTTTAATAACCTATGGGATATGGTACTCTATACTTTCCTGATGAAATCTACTCTTACAGACATCTAGTTACTACAATCTTTGTAAGTCTGTAAATCCTCCTAAGAGAATCCCTCTTTTCTCTGTTACATGCTCTTGTAGTGCCCTCCACAACTTTTCCCAGTGGTCAAGATTCTGAGTGCTTGCCACTGTCATGACATAAGAAGAATTTACATTGCTCTAATCTGTCTAAGAGGAACTAGTCCCTTTTCAGCTGTGTAGGATCCAGCTGGAACCAGTTAAACTTTTTTAGAGCTTCATTTTTATACCCAGATCAGATCAACTAGGGAAAGGTGAAAGCTTGTCATCTTTTTAATCTCATTAGCACAGGGCAGCATATTTGAAATGTATCAGACAAAGCAAGAATATTTGAACTCTCTTATCTATTATAGCTTTATGCTAATCATTGTCCTTTTATCTGTCAGCCTCTATGGAAAAAAATGCACTATCCATTATCTTGATCCACTTGGGAGAGCTACACTACCCAAGCAGTGAAGAGAGAAAGCCAGAAAACAAAACTAGATTTGATTTGGGGCAGGTTATCAAAAATATTTTTAATACTGGCATGTTGTTACTATGTGTTGTAAAAGTGCAGATTTCCAGAGTCAGTCAGCTCTTGGGTATGGGATTTACAGCAGCAAGTGTGAAACAGCAGAATTGTATTCCTGTGCACACCTGTCTTGTACATTGAATGGCTGACTTGGACATCCATTATGAAATTAATTCCTTCCAGTACATTTCTCCAGCTGCCCTTGTTCTACAGAACTAGTCTACAAGATGGAATATAGGACTATTGGCTATAAAGTAATGCCTATGACTAATCTGTACGATAATGTAATTCAGAGGTTGTAAGTGAGTTCCAGACCACCACAGGAGCCATCACTCATGGTAAGACAACAAACCTATCCAATCCACTTACTCATTAACTTCAAGACCACTGTCCTAGAAAGAATGTCAATGTCCATCTCAGCCTTTACAAAATCATGGAATCACCTGGGTTGGAAGGGATCTTAAAGACCATCTAGTTCCACCCCTTTCTGTGGGGATGAACACCTTTCACTAGACCAGATTTCTCAGAGCTCCATCCAGCCTGGCCTTGAATGATTCCAGGGATGGCACATCCACAACTTCGCTGAGCAACCTGTTCCAATGTCTCATCACCCTCACAATAAAGATTTCTTTCCTAATATTTAATCTAAACATACAGTCTTTCAGTTTGAAGCTATTGCCCTTGTGCTGTCATTACAGGCTCTTGTAAAAAGTCCCTCTCAATCCTTCTTGTAGGCTCCCTTCAGGTGCCAGAAGGCTGCAAGCAGGTCACCCAAAGCCTTCTCTCTTCCAGGCTGAAAAAGTCCGATGCTCTCAGCCTTTCATCATAGGAGAGTTGCTCCATCCCTCTAATCAACTTGGTGATCTCATCTGGACTTGCTCCGACTGGTCCATGTCTTCCCTGTGTTGAGGTACCAGAACAGGATGCAGTTCTGCAGGTGAGTTCTCCAGCTGGGAGAACAGAGTAGAGGAGCAGAATCCCCTCCCTGGCCCTGCTGCCCACGCTGCTTTTGATGCAGCCCAGGGCACGTTTGGCTTTCTGGGCAGCAAGCGCACATAGCTGGGTCATGTCCAGCCTCTCACCCACCAGCACCCCCAAGTCCTTCTCATCAGGGCTGCTCTCAGTCTGTTCATCCCCCATCCTGGATTGACACCAGGGGTTACCCAATCCAGGTGTAGCACCAGCACTCGGTCTTGTTAAACCTCGAGATTCCCATGGGCCACTTCTTGATCTTGTCCAGGTCTCTCTGGATGGATCCCACCCTTCAAGTGTGTCACCCACAACACTCATCTTGATGTCATCTACAAATTTGCTGAGGGTGCACTCAATCCTTCATGCCATTAATGAAGATATTTATTAATACTTGTTCCAATACTGAACCCTGAGGGACACCATTTGTCATTAATGTCCATTGGGACTGAGACATTGACCACTACCCTCCAGATGTGACTGTCCAGTAACTTATCCATCTAACAGTCCACTCATCAAATCCATCTCTCTTCAAATTAGAGAAAAGGATGTTGGGGTGTCTGTATCAAAGGCTTTACAGAAGTCCAGATAAATGACTTGTGGCTGGCATGAAAATTTAAGAACCATCAAAATACAAAGGCAGCTGTCCAGTTTTTCACTGCTTTGGAAACTACTGATAATCCTAAAATAAGTTAAGTTCTGCTCAGTAATCTCAGACAGTAGGAGGTTATTATTCTGTATGCTTGAGAATGTGCCAGTTTGAGCATTTTTTGGAAGGTGGAGAAACTCAAAAGGTTTCATCCCATTGTCCCTGCTGCTGAACCCAACACGCATGCTCCAGCACTAGGAAACAGCTGGAGGACTGTTGGGTTGGGCCACTTCTCTTCTCCAGCCTGGAAACACGCAGAGGCACATCCTGCTTTAGACTGTCAAGCAAGAGTTTTGCTCCAGAAGAAACATCTCTGGATTAAAACATACTTGCTCCCATCTGTACAAAATTATCCTTTTTTTTTCCTGTGGAGCTTATTCTATCCCCCTAGGTAATTCTCTGTCAATCCTTCTTTGCGCCGAGTGGAGGGCAGAGATGGAATACAGTCTGCTAGTGGCAGAGCTGAAGAAAATTGCCTGTGCACCTGAAACAAACAATGACCTCAGCTCCAGAGACACTGGTTCAAAATGGACATCATGACAATAACTGTCGCATATCCTTGATGTGAAGGACTTTACCATCATCAAGAAAGGCTGCAGAGGAGCTGCTGCAGCAGCTTGGAGGGACACTCTGTGCAGCCTCTGCAGCACAAGGGCAACACTGTCAGGGCATTAGGGCTTCTCCCAGCCCTCAGCAGCAAGTGAGAACAGCTTAAAAGAGATATCCCATTTTTAGCCTAAAAGATTTTTCTGCTTGTTTTTCTCAGATTTTCTACTGAAATTCAGCAGTTTTGGGTGTCCCGCAACACCTTCTTCCAGCCACGGAGCTGCCTTGGGAGTGGATCTGCACCTCAGGCTCGTTTGTCTGCTGCAGCAATTGAGAGCTTTTGCTTTGCTTCAGCATGATGGAGTGGGGTTTTGTAAGCAAACCAGCCCTGACAGGTCAGAGGAACACTTGGCATATATTCCCTGTTTCTAAGTTTTCCACTCATTTTGCCCACAATTAAGTGTTGAACAAAATCAAAGCTAATTTAGTAATGTTTAAGATAAGATGTTCCAAATCCAATTACAATTAAGGGGAGTTTTCTATTGATTTTGTTAATTTATATTGTTGTGGAGGAATACTTTGCCAAGAGCTCAGGCCAAAAAGGCAGATAGAATATAAATTTGCTATTTTTTCTGAAGTCCTGAAGAAAGAGGAGGAGAGTAGGTGGTGCAGAGTACTTGAGCCTCTCTCAGCACACAGTCCCTCCCTGTCCCTTCAAATTAACTGTGCTTCCAGCCAGTCTTGTCTTAGGTTTCCAGGTGTAGGTGGGCTTGGGGCTCAAAGCAACAGTAGAAGGTCCAAACCTTAACATGATTGCTCTTTTCTCCACTAACAGAAAACAGACCTCCTAACCTTTTTTAAAAGCCTTCTTCAGGCCAAAATTCAGATGAAGCATTTATCAACATACATAATGATTAATTAGGAGGAATAATTTATAGAGTTCAACTGTGGTCCTTAATCAGATAATCTCTTATATCAATACATTTCCCAGACTAATTACCAGATGTGAGAAGGAGTCATTCTCTTTCTGCATGCAAATTTAACTCATGAAAATTTTATGGAGCTGAGAAGAAAGGTGCAGAAAAGCAGAGTTTCCATCATTCTGCAGTAACATTAAGAGTCCAAGAAATCTGTAGGAGTCTTTAAACTATTTAACTTCAGGAGGAATTAAATTTACAGAAAGTTGGGTTGTGGGGGCATTCTTGAGCTAAAGTTTTAAATAAGGGAAGTATCATAAGTAGTTGGTTATATATAAAAAATTACTTTTATTATAGAATGGATAATAGATTGCAATTTTCTTAGCATGTGTAGTACTACTATAGCTATATACTTGTAAGGCAAATTTCCTTTTTCTCAACTGAAATAGCTGACTTGACTTGGTTGTGTTTCAACCTTTCTTCTCCTTCATCTATGTCCCTGTCTGGTATACCTTTTGCCTATAGAATTTGCGGTTCTGTTCAGGGTCTGCAGTTATGAGGAGTTGATATTAGAAACAAATTAGTATCGCATGGTGACATTTATTTTTTTTTAGAAGCCCTAAAGAAATTAGAAAAAAAAAATTGTTAAAGCTTTTTTATTTTGTTTTGGTTTGGGGTTTTTTTGTTTTGGTTTGGTTTTGGTTTTTTTTTTTTTTTTTGTTTGCTGGTTTTTTGGTTAGTTTGTTGTTGTTGGGTTTTTTGGGGGTTTCTTGTTGTGTTTTTTTTATTTGTTTGTTTCTCCAACAAACAGAACCCAAAGAAACAGAAGTGATATATTTATGCAAATGAGGATTTTGTGTATGATAGACATAGAAATGAGGTAAGGCTTTCAGCTTGCCAACTGCTTTTGAGTTGTTACTGTCAATCCACCTACCTAATCCATTAAAATCTTTCCCTTGAATTTATTACACTGGAAATTGGATTTAAGTTGCTGTGGCCAGATTTCCCATCTTAACAGTGAAGTGGGGACTCCAGTCAGAGGTGAGCCCTGGATCGCAGCACACACATACACACACCATGTTCTTGTTTCAATGGTTTGTTCTCAAGGGTTAATTGAGAGATGGCAGCACAAAGCATGTATTGCTCTGAAGAAAGATCTAATTTTACTACTACCAGGACCTGGGTGTTCTTTGGAATATATCTCCCAACCCTGAAAAAGTTAAGTTTTTCTTTCTTTGTCTTTTTTGGTTCTTGGTTTTTTGTTTTTTTTTGTTTTGAGGATGTTCTCCCCCTGATGCCTGAAGAAAAAGTGATGATTACAATAAGATAAATTTAAGAGGTTTTCCCAATCTAGGGTCAGTGGTGACAACCCCATAAATCATGGGTAACCCTAACACAGTCTTAAAGAGGCTTAGTTGTCATACATAGGTGCGACTGTTCCCATCATATTTATCTTTCACTCCACAGCTTATGGAAACCAAATATCTGTCATCAACAATTATTAATCATCCATTTACCCTGCTGAGATATCTAATAAAGCTTCAAACAGAGAGTTTGAACACCAGAGAGAAGGAGAGAAAATGTAATCCAAATTTTCAAAAGTAAAGGGAAGAAAAATCTCATGTAACATCTGTGCACCACATGTTCATAAACTACAGCAGGCCTCTGAACATTTCTTCTCTCATTTATATGTCATGCAGATTTAATAGTTCATAATTTCATGAAAAACAACGTATTATGCACCATGCTTAAAAGAAGGTGTGATCAGCTCTCCAGCAGCACTGCTGCAAGCTGCTCTCCTCTGAGGATGAGCTGCTGCGCTTCAGCATCTCATGGTGCCTCAGCCTTTGAATGCAAAGTGTCATAAAAACGAGGCAACTCTTAATTAATTAAAAAAATAAAAATTTATTAACCAGGGAAAATTAAGGCAACAGTGGAATAAAAAAAAAAATAAAACTNAAACTATATTAGAACCAAAAATCCCACTCCTTTTAAATACAAAACTTACTTCCACTAATTCCCACTCTATAACATGAACTAGAACTCTGAAACTATATTAGAACCAAAAATCCCACTCCTTTTAAATACAAAACTTACTTCCACTAATTCCCACTCTATAACATGAACTAGAACTCTGAAACTATATTAGAACCAAAAATCCCACTCCTTTTAAATACAAAACTTACTTCCACTAATTCCCACTCTATAACATGAACTAGAACTCTGAAACTATATTAGAACCAAAAATCCCACTCCTTTTAAATACAAAACTTACTTCCACTAATTCCCACTCTATAACATGAACTAGAACTCTGAAACTATATTAGAACCAAAAATCCCACTCCTTTTAAATACAAAACTTACTTCCACTAATTCCCACTCTATAACATGAACTAGAACTCTGAAACTATATTAGAACCAAAAATAAATGAGAACTTTCTTAGTTTAAAAACATCTTAACTGGTAACCTCATTAATTAATAACATATAACTCTCTGAACTTAATCACTGATGATTTTCCTATGCGAAAGTAAATTTTTAAATTTCATAAATGACACAAAGCCTTCTTCATGGCAAGACTGAGGGGAAGCACCACTGAACTGCACCTCAGGGGTCTGGGCCCGAGTGTGATAACCTGTGACTCTCCAAGGAAATTAGACCACCAAAAATGCTCTTGGAATGTGGGAGCTTGCTTGCAATGTCTCACTCAGAACGTTTTGATCAGCAGTGCGTTATAGAAGAGGGCTTTGTTAGCTTGAATGAAAAAAAATGATGTCACATGGCTCAAGGTATTTTACATGTTTTTTGCATAATGCTATATTGCAGGTGTTAATCTAAATATGTGTGCTTCCATCTACTGAACTGAGACCAGCCAATGGTGTACAAAGGAATTCCCAGATAACCAGGTTTGCTCCTGTCTTTTATTTCTGGTGAAATTTATCCATCTCTGCATTAAATCTATGTGCATCATTAAATCCCAGGTCTTGGGCTGACTCTGCACACCCACAAGAAAAATCAAAGTATTGTGTCTTGTACGCATTTATTTCAAGATGTGGAGGTTTAGATGCAGAGCTAGGAGCTGAAGAGTGTGAGAGAGAGACAAGTCTGATGAAAGGAAATTGTGCTTTTATATTATCTCCCATGCTTAAAATAACCTTCTTCCCCAGCAAAATGTTGACATCTTAAAGAAGAGGCAGAACTTAAATTCTGCAAGGGTTTTCCCCACATACATATGGTTAATTAGAAATAAAGGAATTGGAGACTACAAGCATTTCAGGAGTAGTGTGCTAAGCACACTGGTAACAGTTTGACTCCTTACAGCCTAAAACATTAATATAAATTTAAAATATAAAAACCTAATTTAGTTGTAATATGTAACTTTAGAATCTTCTTCAAAAAAAAATCAGGTTGGAAACAGTTTTCAGCTTGAGAACTTTCCATCCTTTCTCTTTCTCTGCAGATGACTGTTCTGATTTAGGAAATTATATAAAAGATGTAAGAGGCTGCAAACACAATTTGAAGCATTTCAGATTGTTATCCCAAAGAGAGCACAAAAGCACTGTCTTCCGCTGCTTAAGTCTTCATTTAACAAAGCTCTTAAGCACAAGCTTATGGAATGATTTAAGTAGGAGTTGTGTCAAATTTGGTAGGAATTTTTGTTGCAGTTATCAAATCCTGGCAGGGGATTGATTTCTGTGTAATCAAATTGCTTTGTTAAATCACAACCTTATATTTCTCTTCTGAACTCTTGAGGCAGCTACTGAATTTAACAAAAGGCCATTAAGCAGTGCCGGGCAGGCAGTGCCTTGCTGGCACGAAGATGACTTTCCCGGCTGACTTCTCCAAAGGAGTGCTGAACCTGCCAGGGAATTTAACTGGATATTGCATGTGATGAAGTGTCAAAGCAAGCAAAACCTGTGATCTGCACAGGGGCCACCAGCCAATGGACTGACTCCCTCAAACCAGGTTAAAACAAGAGTCAGATGTTGGAACCAACATGTTGGAAATTGTCTTTGTCTGCAGCTGCACAGTGGAGTACTTCCAGTTGCTCCAAACGCATGAGCAGAAAGCATTTTTTGCATAGGAATTTATAAAAAACTGTGAGGGCAGAATGCCTTAGCAGGCCAAATTTCAGGTTTAAAGGTCACTATAACTGTCAGAACAAATAATAATAATTTTGATTTGTCTTTTTGCTTTTCAAAGATGGAAAAGACAGTGGCCACGTTTCCATAATGAGGAAAGTGAGATAGTAGCATTTCTGTTTTTCCAGCAGGAGCCGTTTTCCTGTCTCTCTTTCCACTGTCCTCTTGACACATGAGCTGGTGTGCTGCTGTCTCCTCACCCTCCAGAGGCTTGATTTCAGCAGATGTCCTGTGAGTCTGCAAAAATAAACCAATTGCTTTTTTATCCTGGGAAAATACAGAGTAGAAATCAGGTCTGCACTGAATATGAAGAACTTCTGACTTATGCCTAATTTGATCTTATCTAAAGCTTGCTAACCTTAGGAGAATCCCAAGCATATGGTGCCAGGAGATCCATAGGATGGGAACTGTGTTCAGGAAACTGATTTCAAATAGGAAACAGAAACTCATTGACACAACTGCACTGGAGATAAAACAGGGTGGGAAAATGTACACGTTCCTGCATGTGGCTTTGTTCCCAGTTTAACTCCAGGTGTAAGAAGGAGTTTTGTAGTTGGTGACTGACGGCAGACCAGAAAATTCCTGCTGCTGCTGCACAGCCCAGCCCTTGTCAACATCATGAGAAGGATGTGGCCAGAAGGGATTTGCCATAGAAGAGATGATATGTATGAGTAAATCCCACAGCAATTCAGCTGTTCTGGTTTTCTTGGTGAAGGACTGCGACAATGCATTTTGCATGGATAATATAGCTGAAGATGCTGTACATGGAAAATCCTGAGCAGAGCTTGTGTGAAGGATGGACTCACTGAAATGGTGTGAGCTGCCTAGAAAAAGGAGCTCTGAATGTCCTTTCAAATTTTGCCCATAGTGTAACTCCAGAGAAGCTCACACCTATTACTGCTGATGTGTCACAAGGTGGCATGGACTCAAAACCATTTGGAATTGCTTTGTGTCCTGCAGCTGCAAGTCCAGCCAGGAGACCACACTGACTCCTGGGGTGTGCTGTGCTGGAAGGTTTAGTGTGAGACTGAAAGATTGCAGAGGCAATCACAAGTGGTCAGATCAAAAAGTAGGGTGACAGAAGCATTTAGTCCACTCCATAAAAAGATAAAATATTTCTATGCAGCCATGGAAATGAAAGGAGGCTCAGATTAATACCTGAACTCTTGTATACTAAGCTAAAATGCACAAAAAATATCAATGTTTCATTGCACCTTTCTAAGATGAGACACGGAGATGAGTGAGTGGCACTGAGGTCTATGTACCTCCATGGGGTGGAATTCAAAGTTCCATCAAATGAAAGTTGGAGCTTTAATTTTCCAGCAGTGGAAACTAGCATTTTGGAATCTCAGAATAGAACTTTCAGTTGTCATTGTACTCCAAATGAGTAAAAAAAGAGTTTCCCAGAAAAAAGAAACAGGAAAAAAAAAATTTTTTAAAAATCTATGTTTCTGTATCTCTCAGAAGCCCCAGAAATTCCAGATTTTATAATTTAGGAAAGAAGTTGTATGAAGTTGAAATATCTCCTTCAGTTTTATGCTACAATATTTTTCATTTTTATGTATTTTATCATTTTATACAATTTTGTAGGAAGTATAAGTGAATAATGTCAATTTGTGGGAATTCATATTTCCACAGAAATAATTTAGAAGAAGTAGTTGATTTGGTCTCTTAATTCTGGGACAAATAACTAAGCTTATTTCCTAGTTACTACCTATTCAAGTGAGTAGAAACTTTTCACAAAAGTATTTTTTTTATTAAAATGTTTCTTTGGGTTATACTGAAATACTTTCTCTAAATTTCATTGTGATGAAACAGATATTGAAGATATTGTAAAATTTAATGTAAATTATGAAAATAATTCTTGCATTGTATTATATGAATTTTAATTTTTCTAAAATTTATACTTTTGCTTTATTTACATATGGTAATCATGACATGCATTATGCAAATGAAATTTCCATATGTTCAGCTCTTTCATTATCAAACACAAGGTCTTTTGGCTTAGGAAGCAAATAAAACATGTTTCAGTGAAAACTTCTTGTGAACTTGATATCTTTAAGGATTCTGAAAATGTAAAGTAACTCTTCTGCTTTTAATAAGGCTTAAAAAAAATAATGTAAAATAAAATACCAAATGAAACATCACAAATACTATCTTGAAACCCTCTAAATGACAGCTTTCTAGCATGAAAGCAATCCATTTGGAATTACAGGTTTTGTGGATTTTTGTCCAATTGAGTTGTTCCCAGATATGCCAGTGTAAGCAAAACAGCATTTACTTTTGTGTGAGTTTTAATAGACAAATTAATTTCTGAAATTCTAAATAGAAATTGGGAAAAAAAGTGTTTCTTCCTCAGTTATTTAGGCAGTTTAGAAAAGGTTAACTTACCTCTCTCTCTTGTGAATTAACTGCTTGATTTTCCCATCAAAGCAAATGCAGCACTACTAAATTTGATATTGCTGCATGTTGAGTGTGGATTTGGGCTTTAGGAGAATCACTAGAAGGGGCTCTGGTGATGGGACAAATGTGTTTTCCCAGAACACAAACCTTTTACTTGAGAAAGCTAAAACACCTTAAAAAAAAAACCTCAAGAATTTGAAGACATCTGGGACTTCACCTGACTTTATTGTTCATCCTGCATTTTTTTGTTAACTTTTTTTTTAGATATCCACGGTCACATGTGTCAGAGAAGTGCAAGGAATCCCATGGAGTAGGCAGGATGGCAGGAGGTCCTCTTAGTCCCTGGATGTTCAGCACACAAATTCCCAAACAAGCCAGGATTTCTCCAGGAGAATATTTCTTCCATTAATTTTTGCAGAAAATAAGGGAGTTGAAGAACATGGAAACACTTGGTAGAAGACACATAGCTATGGTGCCAGGTAGAGAAAGCAATCTGTAACTTTGCTATGACTTTTTTCTTATTTTTTATGTTTGTCCAGAAGATTATCTAGGGAAGGAAGAGCAAATAGGTGTGATAGAAAGAAAAGCAGGAAGAGGCCACACCTAACATCCCAGAATAAGACTTTTTCTTATTGATATATTAAATTGGATCCTCAAATCCTTGTTCCAGACTTTGATCCTGTGGCAAATAAGCATACTGGGGAAGAAAGATACAGCTGACTACAAAGTGCAGGCAAAACTGTACATAGCTGATACATAAAAGGATTCTGGATTTTGAGGTCTACTAAAGTACTTGAGTTTTATTGCAATATGTTTTTTTGGTTCATTTGTTCAAGAGGAGAGCATATATTAAATATGAAGATCATATATATATAAAGGAAAATAAGGATTTTATTAGTTAAGAAAGCAGGAAAATATGTAATGCCCTAGTATTCCTTTAACCTGCTTACCCAGTGCTAGTATAATGCATCTTCTTTCTTTAACCAGGCTTCTAAAATGAATGAAAGTCCCAGTAAATTACTGAGGCCCTTCCACCCACTTTATAAAGGTTATGTCATGCAACAAATATTAAAAATAATATCTGGTTCTGGTGGACAATGAAATTCTAAATTTAAAGGAATTAAATGCTACCCTCATCTGTGTAAATTCTATCGTAAATTAACTTACCACTCCTAAGACAGAAATTAATTCCAAACAATTTTATAGTGCTTCCTCTGTAGAAAATTTGCTGTCAAGGAAATGGCTGAGTTAACTGAATAAATAAGATGCCCCTAATTCTTAAAATATAATACATTAATGCAAAGTATCTTCATATTGATCTGCTGCCAAATAGTCATGCTGACCCACTTATTTCAGCCTAAAGTATAGGTTTTTAAGCCATCAACTGATATATTATTTCTTTATCATAGGGTGGGGTTGGATTGTGCTCACTTACTATACATGAACATCAAATACTTAGTTTGAACACACTGAAAAGAGCTGTAAAAACCTTCCAGATTACCCAGCTTTCAAAAATTCCCATTTCTCATTAAGGATGTGGCAAACAACTGTTTTAACTAATAGCCCTGAGTGATTTTTTGGCATGTCAAGATTTTAATAGAAAAATGAATTAGCAGAAACTCTGAACAAACCTTTGAATAACTAATTTTTTCACATTTAATGTTTAATACAAAATTGATGTTGAGCAACAGTTCTGTCCAATACTGCCCCTGTGCCTGCTTCCTGTTGCTGCAGCACAGCAGCCAGGCACCAAACTCTGGAGCTACCATGTGCTGTGTAACCTGTTTAGGAGAGGTGAGCTGATTCCCGTGGCTTCCCAAGTCCCTCAAAGAGATATTTGAAGAGGCTTTCTGCCTTGGCACAAACAGCGGCAGGTGTCACAGCCTCCTCCTCACGGCTCAAGAAATGATTCAGAGATTTTCCCTTGCAGGAATTCGTGGTGGGGGCAGAGATTTGAGAGTTTTGTGGGAAAAAGTTGCCAGCTTGGCTCCTGAGCTTGGGTCCACTCCTTCCCGCAGTGTCATGTGGTGGCACATCCATGGGCCTGGGTGCGGAGGAGGGCTGGGAGGAAGCACCTGCTCACCCCTTGGAGCTGTGTTTCATGCCAAGCCACATGGAGCTGTCAGTGGCTTTGCAACGCATTTGGTTGATGCTGCATACTCACAAATATTGCTGCTGTCTGGGCTGGATTTAATTTTGGGGGGATTGAAAGAAAGTACCTTGGGAAAGATTGTATGAGGAGAAGACACATAAACCTTTCTTCCTGACTCAACTTTGTTATTTTCACAAATGTGGAACACATTTGGTCTGGCATCCTATTGATTTGTTTACTGCTTTTGTGTCCCACATTTGCTGAGGCTTTCCAAACATAGATATTTCTCTCATCTGGCCTGGCTCTGACAACTGCACTGAAAACCCAGCACAGGGGGTGGAGTATATGTCCAGGGCATTTGGGTGGGCGTGAAAATGAACACAGTGAACCTTTGAAATAACCCGGGCTGTACTTTCAGGCTTGTCCTTGGCTCAAGTGCAGAAATTATTGGGTTTGTTTGGGAAATTATGTTGGACAGTACCACCTATACCCTCACCTGGGGTGCACGCAGCTCACTCTTTATGTGATCTGCCCCTGAATGTGGAATGTTGCAGCACTGTTACAAATTATTCTGTATTTGTGCTTTGGAAACTATGCAGCATGGCTTGCTTTCAAACATTACTTTTGTTATAAGTATCAGTGGCTCCAACAGTGACCTGAAACCAGTCAGGTGGGATTTTAAGAGAGCAAAGAATTTCACAGGTGTCTGACTTGTTACCTTGTTGTGGCGTGTGTAAATAGTTCTGCGCTTCAAAAAATATTTCCCCCTTGTATTTTAGATAAGACTGTTAGTAGTTTTTCGTACAACTGCAATTCCTAGTTCAGGTGGGATGTATTTCAGCCAAATAAAACTGAAAGAAGAGAAGAAACTCATCCTCTCATCTCAGCTTTTTTTGCAGTGAGAGCCCCCTTCCCTGATGCTCCCTTCTAGCCACCATCTCAGCTGTACTAAAGAGGGCAAGACACCCTCTTCAAACACACGGAGGAGTTAAGCATGCATCAGCTCCACTGCCCTTACACCTGACATCATCTGCCAGAAGGGCTGGGGGATCTAAAAGGAGTATTTTTTTTCTGTATATACTTTGAGGCCTAGTGATACTGTAGTCTTTCAGAAATGCATTGACTTTTTGAAATGCCTCTGCAATGGCCCAGAAGAAGACACTTTTCCCAGAAGCAGTTGCCTAGCATGCATCACTCTTGGCAGTATCTGCAAATAAACCTCTTGTAATTGATTTAATAATTTTCAAATAAAAAAATTATGATAGCTGTGGACAGCTATAAATAACAGAAATGAAACACATTATTTGCACTGCGCTTTCACATGCACTTGTTTAGCTCTTTTTGCTGTTAAGTTAAAACATCTGTTTCTATGGAAGTGGAGCATTCCATGCAACAAACACAGCACTGGAAGTGACCCACATATTAAATGACAACATTTGACAAATTCTAGCAGTTGATTACTGAGGAGGAGTTGACTGTGGTTATAATCAGAGTAAACCAAAAAAATGTGTACCTTTATAAACCTAGATTTTAAATGAAACATCTGTACTAAATCATGTTTGTAGAACTGCACTGCAGCCAACTACTAGACCATATGATAATGGGGTGTTTTTAATGATCCCTATTTCCATTGCCATCCTCCAAATCAGATCCAGACTGTGCCCACTGGCATGAATTCTGCTGGAAACCAATTGGGAGAGTGTCAGGCTACAGTGAATGTTGTAAGTTTAGATACAGATACCCATAAAATGTAGTGACTCCAATGCCTTATGGGGATTATATAAGCACAGGTAGACACTCAGGTGAATATTAACTGTAGCTTTGTAGGCTACAGACTTTTCCAGTCATGTTTTAACCCCTGGAAAAGGGGAATATGTTGAAATGATGGCAGAATCTTATTCATAAAGACATATGAGTGTAGGGAAAGAAAGTGGATATTAGAATTGCAGCAGCAGGCCAGCTGGTAATAAACTGGGAGTGCTCAGGCTGGCACCAAACCCAGTTTGGCAGCTCACTTAAACATAATTGCTTGGGTCTGTGAAACTGGCATACAACAGCCAAGTAAGTACAATTGTCTTTGAGTGCTTCCTGTTGCTGTTAAGAGGAAACAAAGCAAAAGAAAAGTAGTTTAGTCCATCTCTTTATGTAGATTCTTAAACTGATAATCATTAGTAGCACCTGAACATACACATTTTCTTATTACTGCAGAGTATTCCGTGAATTGATTAAAAAACACAAACAAATGCCCGAACTTTGCATTAGCTCTACATAGTCACTACAATATTTCAAAAACAGGAAAAAAGGCAAACCTAGCCTGCAACTACATTGTTAGTTTTAGATGATCTATAATAAAAAGGTTGCTGTTTTGTTAGGAAGACCTATTCATAACTCCTTGACCAACGTGAGTAATGCTCAATAAGAATTGATATGTTTAAAGAGTGAAATATTGCTGGAGTGACACTCAGGATATAGTAGTGAATTGGGACATATAAGTTCCTCATTTGGAACAAGTAGATGAATGTTATTTGGCAGGAATAAAAGGACAGACTACGTTAACAGGGAACAAATAATAAAATGAGTGATAGTGTCCAAATTTACTGTTTGCAGGACACACCTAAAATGCTACAATAATCACATTATCTCATTGCTTAGAGATAACCTGGCAGGGCATTATACGCATCAGGAGTTATTTGGGTTTTTATTTCATAGAATCATAGAATCATAGAATCACAGGATGGTTTGTGTTGGAAGGGATATTAAAAATCATCCAGTTCCACCCCCTTTCCATAGACAGAGACAGTTTTGACCTGGTTGCTCAGAGCCCCATCCAGGATGACCTTGGATGATTCCAGGGATGGGACAACCACAGCTTCTCTGGGAAACCTGTTCCAGTGCCCAGCCACCCTCACAGCAAAGAATTTCTTCTTACTATATAATCTAAATCCGCTGTCTTTCAGCTTAAAGCCATTCCCCCTTGTCTTATCACTACATGTCCTTGTAAAAAGTCCCTCTCCATCTCTTTTTTATGCTCCCATCAGGTACTGAAAGGTGCCAGAAGGACAAGGGGCAAGTTTTTAAGATAACCTGCATGTTCTATAATGAGGGTGTAGAGAAAAATATATACAGCGTTCATTTGAAATATAAACTTGAGGACTTTGACTGTCTGATACTTTATTTTAAACATTCTATTTAACTCTGCAAAGAGTGTGTGAGAAGCTTAAATACTTAGACCACTGCCACAGTAGACAACCAGTGCCACCAGTGTGCTTAAATATACAAGAAGATCTGAAATAAAAACCTTGATTATTTTGAGATAAACGCAAAAGGGGAGGTGGGGAGCAGGGGAGAGGGGATGTTAAAGCTCAAAGACTTCGAAATACCAGACCATCTTTGGGTTTATATTTTATTTAAAATTTTTCCTAGATTTATAAAGGTTGTTGTCACAATGGACTATTAGATCATCTTGCCTTACTTGATCTTATATAAAAGTAATGTCTAGAGAGTCCTCTGAGAGGGCTCTTCTTCATTTGACACTGTATAACTAGTAACATACAGTGTCTTTGCACAAAATGAAATGCTTTGTCATATAGATATCTAATTAAATAATTCTTGCAATTTATTTCTTGCATACACATTTTACAATGATGTTTGTTTCAAAATCCAATGCAGAAGTATTAATCTGAGTTTCAGTTCAACAGGTTTGCTTCTGGTGACACAATATTCAACAAATACAACTGCTTGATCAGGACCATCTAAATTTTCCTTATTCTTCAGCCTCTTTCAGTGTCAGGCCATCACTACACATTTCAGTGTATTACTTTCTCAGTAGTTTATAATAGCACAGATGAACTGTTGTATAAAGTTGAAAAACTATCTTTGAACCTGCCAACACCAATGTCTTGTTTCTTAAGCCTAACCTTCTGGTTTGGAAGATTTTTACAATGGTTTTATGTCCAAATAATGAAAACTGTCAGCTTGACCTGCCTTGTCAAATATGCTGCTAACTAAAAGTCTACTTTTACTGAGGAAGAGTGCTAGTAATTGATGAAATCATTCCAAATTCTATATAAAGGCAGTTTCAGAGGGTTTCTCTACACCACAGTATGAAGGTTGCAGGTTACACACTATACTTCATCACTCCTGAACAGAAGGATTTTATATGCACAGTAAATAACAGCTAAATTAAATGGAAGGGGTATTTTGTCTAGAAAAATGTTGGGACACCTTTCTCGAAAGTACTTTAAGCAGGCAGAGTTATTCCTCTTCTCTCAACAAATGCAGCTACATCTTGATGTCATGACTTTTAGAACTGTCTGTTTTTAAACTCACTCCAGCAGAGAAATTTTGAATTTTGCAAAGCCAGTGAGCATGACTGCTACCATTCTGTAACTTGCATTTTTCTTCTCGTATCATGTACCATTATTTAATCCTATTTTGCCATTTGTATGTCATG
This sequence comes from Pardalotus punctatus, assembly GCA_013400915.1. NCBI lineage: Eukaryota > Metazoa > Chordata > Aves > Passeriformes > Pardalotidae > Pardalotus > Pardalotus punctatus. The sequence continues at coordinate 91,988 of VZTX01002886.1, forward strand.
TGGGATCCCGACTGTATGGCATGACAGTTGGAAGTCTGGCACACATTCTTGACAGCTGTTTTGAAGTGAAGGCTGCAATGCGTGCTACATCTGGAGGTGCTGAGGTTTGACTGCAGACAGTGGAAAAGTCCAATTTCTCTTTAGGGATGACTGGGATAGATTTACAATATCTAAGCTCTCATTCAGGAAGGGGACTTCATAAGGATCTACTCAGGCAGATGCTGTTGCAAAATCAAAGCCAAAGACTCTATGGCATATTTTGTGATACTACAAAATAAGTTAAATAAAAACAAATTAAATATTGAGTCAGAGAACTCATGAACATTGCCTATACTATCCTGAAATGGCAGCCAAAAGGTATAGGTTATCTGTCTCATTTTCTTCTATTTTTTAAGATATGCTTTTTTTTACTTTTACTTGTAAAGTTGAATCTAAACTTCATAGGAAACTTAATGTATGACTGGAGAATTGCTAAAATGGTAATACTGTCAATCTCAAGAAATTCAAGTCTAAATTAATTAAGATGCAGTTTGTCTTAACGGAGTGGAGTGGAAGGTAAGGGGGTTGGCAAGTTGTATTTTTAAACTTGATCTGTTGCCATTTTTGTTCTGGGAAAAGGATGATCCTTTATGAAAGACTTCATGCTCTGTCCAGTCAAAACCTCTTAATTCACACATTTGTGTCACATAAAAGCAACATATTCTTATGGTTACAGGAAATATTCAATTTTTAATGCCATTATAAACCACCATCAATATTGCTTAATTTCAGAGAAAAGTAGAAATTCACTTTGTACACTTGCCTATTTAAAAAATAAAGGGGCCAAAATTCTTCTACACATGTAGCATTCAAGGAGTGATGCATTTTTGGAAATGCAGGCCTTCCACCTGCAACATTTATCCTTGAGTAGTACTTTCCAAATATTTCTGGTTTCTGTTTATTAATCCAGAATGTTCCTTCTAAAATAAAAGTATCCTGGGTATTTTATAATGCATAAGGAGGTGACAGGATTGGCCAGCAAGGTGACTGCTCTGGTTATTGGCATTTCCTTGGTTTTTTCCAAAATGTTTTCATCCTTCTGTCTTTTGGAGACACGGTGCTTCCAATTAACTGAGTGCCAGCCTTGAATACTGGGTGTGTCTCTGGGGCAGAAGTGGGGTCAGTGGGGTCAGTGGTGATTGTTCATGTCCACACCATATCCTTCTTCAAAACAGTATTGTGCCATATAATAACAGCTTGACCTCATGGTGTGTGGTTGTTTTACTTGGCCCAGTTTTTGCTAGTGGGTAGGAAGAGGCACAAAGATGGCTCCTGTGTGTCCTGTGTGAAGGTTCTGGAAGTTTTTCACCCTGTCCAGAAGAGCCACTCTCTGATGGCTCTGAAGATGATGGACATGCTGCTGGCCAAACCTGGGCCAAGTAGAAATGTTAGTTACGCCTCTGTGAAAACATATTTAAGAAGAAATCAAAACAATGGGTGCACGCACTTCTTTGTAGCCAGAGGAGGAGGAGGAGGTGAAAATATGTGAGGGAAAACAACATGGAGACACCAAGGTCAGTGGAGAAGGTGGGGGAGGAGGTGCTCCAGGTGCTGGAACTGAAAACCCTCTGCTGGCCGTGGTGAAGACCATGGGGGAGCAGGTGGTCCCCCTGCAGCCCATGGAGTCCAGGGGGGTGCAGAGATCCACCCACAGCCCGCGGGGAGGTGCCCACGCCAGAGGAACAGGTGGATGCCTGGAGGAAGCTGTGATCCAGTGGGAGTCCCAGCAGAGACTGAGAGTTGCAAAGGCTGTGGACGAGAGAGAAAGGCCTTGGCCCTGGGATGGAAACAGCCTGGCCTCGGCTCGGGAGCCTGCACCCCATGGACAAGCACTCGTGTTTGCAGCAGATTTCGGCCGGGCTGCTGCTCGTGAGATTGGACCCACGCCAAAGAAGTTCTCAGAGGACTGTCTCTCGTGGGAGGGACCCCATGGCTGAGTAGAGGACTCTTCTCCCTGGTGGACTGACCCTGACCAAAGGGAAACCCCCATACCCTGCCCCACCCCGGAGCTGTTGGTTGAGTGAAAGAGGGAGGGGGGTGAGCTGAGAAATGGTGTCTTAAGAGGGAGAGGGGTGAGCAGAGAAACAGTGTTTGTAGCAGAAGAATTGTGATGATGGACTGACTAAGGAAAAACCCCATACCCAGCCCCCCACCCGGAGCTGTTGGTTGTTTGAAGGAGGGGGGGATGAGCTGAGGAACGGTGTCTTAAGAGGGAAAGGGGGTGAGTGAAGAAATGGTGTCTTAAGAGCTTATTTTTACCTCTCATTTATCCTCCGACTCTGTTAGGTTAATAAATCACTTTGCAACTTAAGTTTCTCACCTGTTTGCTCATGTTTTTGTGCGTCCCCTCCCCACCACTGCCTCATCTCAACTCATGAGTCCAGTGTGTTTGTGTTAGCTTGATTCCTCTCCTCTGCATAAATGCAGCAGGAGAGAGCAGAGAGAGCAGATGTCGTAGGTCCCTGGCATTTGGTCAGGGTCAAGCCACAACATGGTGCCACATTATTCAAGGTCCAGATGGAGTGTTCCCCAACTCTGCTCAGACCAACAAAACCCCTTTTCAGCAGAGGAGCTGGCAAGGCATCAAGACAGCCCTTTCTCCTCCAGCATTGGTACATCAGTGCCCAGGGGAGCAGAGCTTCACAGGGCCTGGAAGGATGAACAGAACAATTGATAGGGAGTGCAGTTAGGGATGAACCAGGAGATGCTCTTAGAAGCTTCGGTGCTGGTTTTTGCAGAAAATCCAGACTCGTCTTCATGATTGTCCTTAAAGTGGTGATTCCTATTGAATACTTCATTCTGTGACTGCACCAGAGCATATTCTTTTTCAAGCATAGCATCATCCTCATGCTTCATTTCCATTTTCAAGGCTGTCTTTTTGTTTGAAGCCAGTGGGACTGTATCACAGAAATGCAGGAATCCTTCCCAAACCAGCCAACTAAGAACAAGTGGTCATCAAAATAAGCTTCTGCTCCTGTCATACTTTTAAAAAAAATCGGTAGAACCTAGGACAGCCTGAGAGTACTACAACTCCATGTTGAAGGCCTTGTAGCACATAGTAGTACAAAATGTAAGTGTTCAGATTTTTGGGGTGAAATCCTACCCAAATCAATGCATTACACAGAAATGTAGAGCCTTGATAGAAAGACTTTCTCAATCTGAAATAAAATGTTAGTGTTGCTGCTGATGTGCTCATTTTCCCCAAGCAAGCTCCATCACGAGATGGTCTTAAATGAGCTCTATACTCAATCTAATCAATCTGTATTAAGGAAATATAAAACAAAATTACTTTCATTTTGGGAAAATTATATATTCAAAGGATTTGAGTATCAGCCACAGAGTGATTTTACATAAAATGAAAGCCACTGTTAGGAAAAGAAAATTGAGAAAATATCAAAGCTTCTTAGTCAGCTTCAGTTCTCTCATAAGAAGACACTTGGTAGCATCTACAACAAAAGCCTGACGGCAGAAAATCCATTGATTATTCATTGCAGCTTCCAGGAGGCCAGCTGCTACTTCTGCCACTGAGTCATAGGCATGAGACTTTATTACACTTGAGTACACATGATGCCTTGCTTGGCATAGTCATAGCCATGTCATGAAAATTAATGAAAAAATATTTTTAGGTCATTTATTTATTCACTGGTATAACTTAATAATTTAAGCATCTTTCATGTTCTGTGTCAATTTTCCTAGTTAGAAAGAACAAATCAGCTTTGCAGAAATACTCAAATCAATCTTTGGTTCTGATTATAAAAGTATCTCTCTAGGTAGGTCATTAAATAGTCACTTTACTGAATAAAGGACTTAGATATTGTAAACCCTTTCCAGCAACTCCAAAAGAGGAATTGTGCTTTTCCACCATATTTTTCCACTCCAACCTCACCAGATGTAGCATACATCATATTTGTAGTTTCAAAACAGCTGTCAACAATGTGTGCCAAAATCTCAGCTGCCCTGGCATTCAAATGGTATTTCACAAGACATAGAAGTGGCAATATCAAATTAAAGGAACAAACAGTACTGCAGAAATATCTAATGGATTGGTGGAAGAGTAAACCAGATCAGTGGCACTCTTTTCTGTTTACCAACTCGACTAAAATACTCATGGTCAAGTACTGTCTTTGCTAAAAATGTCTTCCTCCTCTCCTTTTGTAATTTTGGCATTGTTATATACTCCTTTTCTCTTGGTTCTGGTATCAGATTATGTTTATTTCTTCAACTCCTATTGCAAAAATTGTATCCTAGGTAAGATTATTTCTTCAGTCATCTACTAAAATCAGCTTCTTCCTGTCTTCCCAGAAACTTACCACATTGGTCAAAACATGAACATTGTGATAACCTAGCTTGTTTGTTATTGAAAGGAATAAAGGAGTGTCTTTACAAACAAATGGCTGGTAAAGATAAGACCTGAGTCTGCTGGTAAGGTAACTTTGATACTGAGAGACAGAAGGAACAATAGGTAGGATTTCCATAGGAATTTCCCTAGTTAGATTTACCCAAAACTGTGTTATTAAACTACAAGAACAGAGACACAAGAATAAGAAGAAAAGGGGGATGTGTTTTGGGGATGTCTGTATTAGGGGGGGATGTATATTAATTAGGCATTCCGGAATCTGTACCTCTCGAGTACCTTCAGCCAATGGGGAAAAGAGAGAGGGGAAACTGTGGTCGGGAATTAGGATAAAAGAGGCTGCGTCCTCTGTCAATCTGAGAGAGACCCCATGGGAAATGCCCATGACCTCTCCCTTTATTCATGAATAAAGTTACAGGACTCCTCTGTCTCCTTTTTGGACATACACCTCTGGCGTTTGTGGATTAATTTTCCTGACATTATGTATGAAGGAAGACATTTATCATTAACCACGTAAAGTTCTGAAACAGCCTCTCAGCAGAAGTGGGAAGCAAACAAGGTAATCAGCTCTAATGTCGGTATTGCTACTGGAGTTATTTCCAATAGAACGAGTCAGGAGGCTTCTTTGAAGGACATTTGTTTCTGTGTTATTCCTACACGTATAGGAGCAAAACCAATCTCCATGGAACAGTTTGTTTCTATTTGGCACCTGGGTATGCACTAGCTGCTCCAATGCAGAGCTGATTAGCCAAACTTACCAGCAAGAGACTGTTGAAGAGCTGCACTTATGTCATCTTCATGCAGATACTGCAGGCTGAGTCCTGTGATGTCTTGCTGAATACTCTGCAAATCTTGCATTATGTAAATTAAAAATTGTTTGTTAGCTTGAGGTCATGGAAACATGAACCAAGAATCTGATGGTGATCATACCAGTATTCAAAGTCCTCCAGTGAGCAGGCACTCACACAGCTCTCTCTCGTCCTCCTGCTTCATCTTTCTCATGTGTTGTGTGTAGTCTGCTTTCAGCCTGTTGTCCCTCTCCCCCTCATTGCTCTTCTGGCGTCAACCAGAAGCCAGCTGGCTGGTCCACCCTTCTGCAACTCAAAGTTACTTTGGTGAGTACCAGAATAACACAGAACTCCCTCCAAGAGGCCCACTGGCTGCCTTTCTCCAGTCAGGTTTATAGGACCTGCCAAAGAATTCAAGTATCTTGTTTTACAACCACAGAGTGAAATACAAATGCCAGAGTTGATCTGCTGATACTTTTTACCTATGAAGTCTGTAAGACATGGCACAGCCATCTCCCCTTTGCCTTCCCCTGTTGGCTCTTTGCTGTGTGCATGCCATGGCGTGGGAAATTTGTGCAATACCATCTTAATGTCCTTGAGCTCATCCAAATGCTCCATAAGGCAGAAACCAAAGCCAGGAATGGCGATTTAACAAAGCAAGCTCTGGAATCCCCATTTCTGGAGCCACGCCCTAAGATGGAGGTGCAGAAGCTGCCCTTGGACCTGAGCAGCTCACCATGGCTCTAGTGGGCAGCAGTGGTGGAGTGAATGTTTCCTAGAGAAACTCATAAGTACAAGGAAAATGCTATTCTCAACAGAAAGACCAACCATCTACTTATCAGGCAGTTCAAGACAAGTCCGAGAGTGGATGGAAAAGCGTATTCATAGAGGAGGAATAAAGATGGCTTATATCATAGATTCCAGCTCATCTGCTAGATGTTCTTTTCTCCAGCACTATTCCCATGACTGCCACAGCAGTAGGTTCAGATAACTCACTGACCAGTTTCCAGTATGGCTAATATGAATTTTGGAGTGGGCAGGCTGGTTTATGGACATCTGGTCCTTTCCCACCAAATACTTCCTTCCAGGATTCAATGCTCAGTTACAGCTGCAAATGAGGGGTGTTACTTTATGACTGCTGGTAATATTCACTTTGAAATAAAAGTGTTTTAAGAAGACAAGTGTCTTAAGACAGTTGTGCTGCAGGTGATGGTCTTCTGGTGTGGTTTGTGACAAGAGAGAGGGCAATTTTCAGCCAAAATCCATGGCAAGAAAACTAGTTTTCCCAAAAATGCAGGACAGGGATGAACAACAGCAGTCAATGAAATTAGCATACACTCAGAAAAGTGCTTTAAAACACTTTGCAATGAATTGTGTTCTCAGTTGGGCCTACTGTGAAAAATTTAGACTTCTTTTTCCTTTTTCTGACCTGATAAAAGCTTTACATGAGTTTTAAGCAGTGATAAGTACTACAGTTGCCATAATCCTTTAGTCTTGACTGGTTGCTATGTGTATTTTATGGGGCACATTATATGCTGGCTTTCTGACAGTGACTTCCTGTCATTAGCCAAGCACCATTTCATCTGGAGAAATGGCTGAATTTCCAGATGAAAGGTAAGGGCTCTGATAAAAAGGACAGGCCAATCACATTCTCACACTGGTGAAAATCAGGACGAAATTTAATTCAACATAGTTGCTCTGCATTTACATTGGTGCCACTTAAAGCAGGATGTAAAGCTAGATGCAAATGCACTGTTTTAGAGAGGTAATTTTGCACAATAGTAAGCAAAAGCAATAAAAAAGTCCTGTGTTACACAGGTATGCTCCTTAATCACTATTTCTGGGTTTGTATTAGCTAGTTTTTCAAATTCTTGGAAAATAAATTCTCTTTCATTTTCTACCTGGTTTAGCAGCAAAAATGGCAAAAGATTACACTTGAGACCTCCTATTTTCTTGATGTTAAGAATTTGGAAAAAACTTTGGGAGATCATGAAAGACCCTGTCAGAAATGTTTAGAATTACAGAAAAAACACTGGGTAGAATATTTGTCTGAACACATTTATAAATATAATACCTTTAGCCCTTTAATATAATGGTAAGAGTCAAGGCTCTAATTGGAAATATTTGCTTAAATATATTGCTTCTTGCCAGACACAGTGATTGCCATATGCACAGAAATGTGAGTGCTTGCTGGGAGGACACTAGGGTGATCTGAACGACTCATTTTACTTTCCCATCTGGCACAGGGCTCAAGGGGGTTAAATGCATATCCCTGCTGAGCCCAGATCTACCCTCTCCGTGAGAATAACAGCTTCGGTCTGATCAGACTGTCAGTGGTTGTGGTGTCACAGTCACATTCCAACACTATCCTCCTGCACTGAAGAGCAAACTGTTGACAGAAGTCATAGGAGAAAAGGAGTATGAGAGGATTTAATCTGATTTGACTGCAGGGATTTTGTATTTAGTTGATTTTTATACCACTTTAAAACTTGTGTGTTAGAGAAAAGATGCTGAAAGGCAAAAGAGTAAATCAGATTCTGTGCATGAACTATTTACTGGGGAGACTGAAATCACTCCTGCTGGGGCTCCCTGTTACAACAGATACTGACACTGATACTGCAATAAACCTTTCCTAAGATTTCCCTAGTTCGGGCATCCCCAGGAGCATGGCAGTATCTGTGCTTAGTAAGGGTTAATACAGTCTGGCACAACGTGGAGGGTAACTGACAGAAAAGATATTGCAGGCTATGGCTCCTGGTGAGAAACTCCTCTCCTGGAGTGTGCTGGAAGTCATGAGGCCAAAGGCCAAGTGACTTCATTCTTCTCAGAAGAGGCCATGACACACATCCTGGAATGGCGCGTGGAAATTTCAGAAACATCTCACATGGGCAGAGGCCTCCTACAAACACCAGTGTGAGCTCCAGAACATTTTTCACTTATGATTGTCAATTGAATAACCTGACACATCTCTCTGAACAATTAAGGGATAGGTATCCAGCTAATACTTGTAGATTGCCCCAATACAACCACATAGTTTCATGCCTCTTTCTACAGCCTTTTTAGATCATCCAAAGAAGCTTTTTTATCCATTTAGTAGTGAATTCTAAGTGTCAACCTATAGACTCTCAAGTCTGCTTCTTGATAACCTTGATAAGTATGCACATCTCTTACACAAGGGAGGATCATTTCTTAGAACTGATGTTTTAAGAATTAAGTTACAGACAAACTGCACTCCATATGGGCAACACAAAATAAAACCAAACACAGCCCAAAGGGTAATAATGTCAGAAGAGAAATAATTTGAATGAGGTGGCTTGTTACAAACTGCAGCCTATTTGGAACAGAAGTCCAATCCAACTGCTTTCTCCCAAGTCCTGGAAGGTTTAAAGGCTCAATTAGTTATGCTCTGCACAATGCTGTGAGATCCTCATGTAGTGCTCTGTAAAACAGCAACTCTTTCACATTCTACCACAAAATTATGTATTTATGCTTGTCTGGAGCACAGAAATGAGAAGCCACTGGAAAAGGTGAGAGGGACATCTAGGATTTTGGGTATTGGTTAAGGTCAACAAGCAATGAGTATATTACATAGTCATGTCTTTCATAACATACCTCTACTTTTAATGAAAATAGGGCAGTGTAGCAAATCATTCCCTTCAGTGGAGTTATGCCACTTTGTACTAATAGAGGATGATGGACATTCTACCTTCTTAACAAAAAGGCATTCTTTCTTGTGAATTCATAGTCTAATTATTTCTAGAAACAATAAATGCATTTGTTTTTTCAAAGTCTGTCAGAATGACAATTGCAGTAAACCAAAACTATTATCGAAACATTACGCTGTTAGAATGTAATTCATATACATCTACATAAGAATTAAAAAAAAAAATAAAGAAAAAAAGAAAGAACAAGACTCCATCCCGTCCATGAAGAACTTCAGTATAATAACTCATTAGCTTTGTTAAGCATAGCAGTCCATGCAAAGGAAAAGGTCTCTGTTGGCTAAATTCCTGGGTTTTTTTACAAAACTTTACAACAGAGCCATGATCTATTTTTCACTCTGTTTAATAGTCATCTAGTGACTAGTTCATATAAATCCATTTTCTGTTCTGTCAGTGCTAAGTGTGCTTATTTGCTGGTGAGAGGCCTGAAGCTGAAGCTGTAGTCTACAGTGTCTGAGGAGGCTCTCTTTTCGGAAGACAGACAGGTGGGTGACAGCGATGTAAGATTCACTGCGAATCCCAGAGCCCCTCTGAGTTTTTTATCTGGGAACAGTTTCATCTGTGTGGGAACTTTGTATCAGGGTGTAGCCCAGCAGAGAGCCTGACACTAGCCATGTGGGACTGGGGACTCATTTCTCTGCTCAAAGGCACAAGGAAATCAAACTGTCGCTGGGAAAGTATTTCTTAGCTCTGGAAAGCCTGGGGTTTTCTGGTTTTGGTTTACTTTTTTGTTTTTGTTTTCATTTTTTATTTATTTATTTATCTGTATATCATGTTACATTTTTTCAGAAATGCCATCCCATCTAAGCAGGATGAGCACAGCGTCTTCTTGTGTTATACAGATTCAGAAGCCATGTAAGATTTGCGATAAGGTCAGAAAACAGGGTAAGAAAATTACCTGCAAGTACTTGCTCACCTAGAAGAAAAGTACTGTCAAGTCTGGCATAAAGCAATGTTGCAATGTTTCCAGAAACACAAAAAGTTTTTTGTTTTGCCTTGCTAGTGGAGCAGGAGCCCAGGAGTGAAACGCTAAGGAGAACCCTCAACTACTGGCAGCCGTTATGCTTTGATGACTTCAGTAACAATTTAAGGCAGCTGAGGGTTTCCCACATAGGTCCTTGCTCTCTGCTCTGCTACTGACTTTCTCTATTGACAGTATCAATTTACTAATTTGTGAAGAAATGGCTGCAGTAGTGTTTTTTCATGATCAATCAGCAGTTCCCAAAATATTTGAATATCACAGTGAAATAAAGCACCAATATTTTAGATCAGTTTTTGATGTTAATACTTCTGTTTCAGATCAGTTAAAAGAATGTGTACTGCCATCTTTCCTCCTAAGACAGTCAAATGTATTCACCTCTACTTAGAGAAAAAAAGCCATGAAATAACCATAAATTGCTTCAGCAAATTACAGTCTAGACTTGCTGATTTGTTTTAACAACACAAGATATCAAACCCATATGCAAGCATTATTGTAAACTGCTGTTCCTAAATGCCTGTAAACGCATTGTCCTGTAGACTAAGTACCACTGCAGCCAAATAATTACTTAGACTTAATGTGGAATTTGTAACAGGAAAGGAGTATTCACTGTGTCACTTATAGTAGTCTGGTTTTTCTCTTCCCCTGACATCTTTAGACAGTGTGGCTGGGTCATCACTATCATTTGACAGCAATGCAGCTTGCAGAAGATGAGAAGGCAATTTGTGGTTACATAACACTGACACAGACAGTGAGCTGTGTACCTTCAAAAGGAAAACGAAACAGGAGTCAGGCTGTCTTTCATTATTAATGCTTTTTTGTGGTTGTCCAAGTTTATCTTTATAATTCATAGTACCCGCAAGATGTACTCATTTCCTGCAGAACAACAGCTGTGGAACTCATGGAGGATTTACCTTTGCGGTTTCCCAGTGACTGAACTTTGCCTCCTTCTAGAAGATGGTGAATGTTGCCACTGATTACAGTGGTCTTTTTATGTCTTTTTTCTTTTGATAGGCTGCTATGTTCAGCTAAGCACGTATGGCTCAAGCACAGAGCAGTCACAAGCTCACAGTAGTTTCCGAAGAAAATAACGTAACAGTGAAATTAACATATGAAAACTTTGCTTTTCATGGGCTGTTGCTGCCCGCTTGACCGCCCGGAATGGTCAGCGAGCAGGACAAGGAACACAAGTGCCCCAGCAAGAGGCCGCCTCGTGTGTCCCTGGTCCCAGGCTCCTGCTCTGGGAGCCTCGGCTGAGCACGGCAGCAGCGATCACAATGGAGCGAAGCGCAGAGACAGAGGAGCCCAGAGGGGCTCTCTTGCCCCGGCCACCGAGCCTTTATTCCTGGAGAGAAACAAGGACCTATACGGAAACGCAGATGAAGAACAAGGGCTGTCCATTCCAGGGGGTTTTATGGGGAACAGAAAGGGGTGGTCTGAGGGGAGGAACCACGGATCAGCCAACAGAAAAGGATGACATAACCACAGTGATCCAATCAACTGAAAGAGGGGAGGGGTACATTTAAACTGCCCAATGGGGGTACAAAGAACCGAGAACTTTCCAGAAACTTAATACATATGAAATAACTAGGGGGGAAAGGGGTGTAAACTAGGAGGGGAAAGGGCAGTAACATAAACTTGATAGACAACTTAAGGGACTGGGAGTGTGGCGGATTCCCCAGTCTCCTCCCTCCTCCTCTGGCTCACTGTCTTTAGGAGGGAAGTCAATCCACTTTATTTCATGGACTCTCATTGTAAAAGGAGACTGGGTCACCGCCACAATGGGCCAAAGGTTTTTACAAACTCTTCATTATAAAATATAATGATACAACTCTTCAAGATTTTAAAAGCTCTGGGTAAAATTTCCTGACAGTATTGTACCTGTGACAGTGGCTTCTTTAGCTGGGACCTACTGGTTTCATCACTGGCTAGTTAATTTTGGGAACTGGAACTATTAAATGCACAGAGCAATTGTGATAGTGAATTTCTGTGGTAAATTAGTGGCCTGTAGTTTTCAAAATGAAATGAAAAAATGTCACACACAAACACAAAAAAATCAAGTAAATCTGTTCTCTACAAGTAAAATACAGCAAAAACGCATTGTAAATATGGAGCAACTGCACCTACAAACAAGGCATGACCATTCCCCACCCTTTGCAATGTAGCTTTTGTGGGATGTGTTTGTTTCTCTGTGCCCTGTGTACATTGCTATCCCAGAGGGCACAGCAGAACAAGGCCAAGGCGATATTCTAAGCAGACTGCTTCTTCATACTGACCTTTTAAATGCAGGCTGAGTAGTCTAACACCTGACTAACTGCACTTAGCTCATGCAGGAGCTTACCCCCACCCCCTTGGGATAAGGCAATAGTTTTGGGGAGAACTTGGTTCTGAACATAGCAACAAGGCACTTGCAGCCTTCTTTATACAATCACTTTTTCAAGCTCACTTGGCTTTATCAAACTCAGCAGATAAATAATGTATGTCCTTCCCATTTCCTATGTGAGATCATGAGTGAGGAGCTGCTTCTTGACAGATGTCCAGTGAGTATTTTCAGAAGTGTTTTTTCAGTCAAATGTAACCATTATAGCCGTCTAGTCAATTTAGCAGTGGCATCTCAGTTTTCAAACTTCAGCCAAGTTTTCTCATAGCTGTGACTAAAGCGGGTCAGTTAGAACTTCCTAACAGAACAAAAGAGCTCTTTTTCTCTGCTTAAAAGTACTCCAACACAATATTTTTTCACCTTCAGGAACATAAAAATTGATGCCTCTCAACCAGGGAAGATAAAAAAAGAAAGAGGACATTTTCATAGTCTGAAGAGAGGAATGTAAAATAAAGTATGTATGGCACAAATCCTAAGGACTTTGCTTAGAATTATTACAGACATTTAGGTACAACTTCTTTTGGCATCTATGGGATATCAGGATTTGGGGCAGATCCTTTCCTGCAGAAACAAAAGGCATTTGTGTTATTGAATAAAGGTGGAAAATGAGAACAGTAAGAAGGCACTGGTAGAATATCCATGGATATTAGATTTGACCTAGATTATAAATTTCCTTTATGTTTGCTAAGAACTTGTATCATTAACTCTATGTAAAACTACAAGTAGTAAATCCACAGAAATTACAAACCAAGAGTTACAAATAACCTCTAGTACCCTAAGCAGTAATTTCTAAGGAACTCAGAGATTCCTTCATTTTCACAATTACAAAAATGCTAATTGTTTTGCTTAGTAGCAAGAAGAATACAGACATTAAAACACACATTCTACCTAAGCATTGCCCACTTTAATATAGGTTGGACCATTTAATTTGAACTTCCTGCAAATGTCTAAATACAACATTCCATCATTTTATTACTGCACAAACTGTGCTCTCTGCATAAGAATCACAGCAGAACACGGCGACCCATAGGATCACCTAGGAAACTCTTCATGTTGGTAATAGACCATATTCTTTCTTCATAACAAAATTATGGAATCCAAATTGTCTGAGACATAAGAATTGCACACCGTATAGACCCAGATGACTTTATATAACACTTGGGCAGTAATAGCATATTGACTCTTGCTTATGATTTACAGTAAAAATGTACTGCAGTGTGTTGCAAACTCTTGCAATTTATAGAAATACACATTAAATGTATTGAGTAGGATCTAGTCCAGTAAATTCAAATAAATCCCATACATTACCTGTGGATGTCTTAAATACACTGGTGAACATCAACTACTTTGAAAGATCTTAATTACTAGCTTGTCATGAGATCACCAAACATTTTACCTAAACTGTCAGTAAACATAAAACTTAAGTAAATACTGAGTAAAATGAATGATGATACTGACTCTATTGATAAATTCCCTTAATTAGGACTTTCTATCTCACTCTGATTTTCAGAAGTAAAATATTTTTTGAGCAATAGCCTGAATTATTCATCTCAGGTGTTATCCAGTGACAACACTTAATATATGGTGAAATTCACAGCAGCTGTTTTTTTGTCAACATTTGCGTATTTTTAGTTCAGAAATAGTTTGTAGTTCATGTAGTGGAATACATTCTTTTTCCTTTTCACTTAAATGTCCTGGGGATTTCTACCAGTGATACCTTTGAGAAGAATGTTGTGGCCGAAACTTTCAATTGCTGTAGTAATGCGTCTCTAGTACTCACTGTAGAACTACCATGTAATTGAGGGGAAGATGGTAACAACTATTATTTTTAGCAGCCATCTATTTGCCAAGAAAAGTGCTGATGACTAAATAATTTGTTACACATGCACTGGTCCAGATTCTGCTTGTTTTTGCAATCAAAACTCTCCTTGATGTGTCTAGAACTGAAAGTGCAAGCACAGCCAGTTCACTCCCCTAAACACTGAAGGACACATTTTTCTACTTTTCTTCCCATTGAGCTTGAGCATACCCTGGAAATTATACTTGTAGGATCAGTCACATAGTTAAAAAACATGTAATGGAAGCGAAAAATTTTCATTTATATTTATAATACACTTGTGCAGGCAGAAAAAAAATATTAAAAATGAACACTCAAAAAACCAATGCAGTGAAAATCCACATTATAATCTAAAAGCAAGGATGCCATAAATCCTCTGCCACTCATAGGTCGGTATCTGAGTTCCATTCCTTAGAGCTCTGCCATATCCCTTAATTCATCTTTGCTGGTAGTCTCATCCACTCTTATAAAGGATATTCAGTGACAACAGCTAGGTTAATAAATCAAACCTCTCCCAGGAAATTAACTGCCTCCACTGTTAAATTGCCAGGAGAATCCCTGTGACGGCTGTGCCAAGGCTAGCTAGCAATCTCTCAAGTAATTCTTGGATGTAATTCAGGCAGAGACCATTGCTCTTTAGATGTGACCACCATGTCTGACCCCATCAGACCACAGCCTGTGACACCTGACCCAGGGTAAACACAGGTCTTTCACCAAGAATTTCAAGATACAGCAATATGATAGCCCAAATAGCATCATGAAGAGCGGCTTTTTGTATTATTAGATAAGTACGTGAAGTTTCAATAACCCTCTTAATTCTTACTACAAGGGGTCTTTCACCAGAAAGCTCTCACACTCTGGCATCTGGGTTTGAGTTCAGGTCCTGAGATTCATTCACTAGTGGCAACTCTACTGCAGGAGTATCATGGGGACTTTTATCTCATAACATTCAGATGGTTGTTATTATAGTTAGAGACAATCTGGCCATTAGCTTTCATTTCTGTTTCTATGATGCTAGATTGTCAAGAGATATTTTGAGTGTAAGTTGCACAGTATGATTCCTTACACTAGAGAGGGGCTGTTAAAATGCTAATATTCACTCTTTTTCCCTCTTGTTTGCACAACTAGGCTAAAGACATATGCACAGTTTCTTTGGGTTTCCACAGAAAGCAATTTCAACAAGTAAGCTGTCTTCCCTCCTAGTCAAAGCTTCCATCTGTGGCTTGCTTTCAGAAGCTGTAAGACAAACAGCTCCTGCAAGAAGCTGTGTTTGGGGCAGGTCTGGAGTGCACCTTGAGGTTATAACTTCCCTTATTCTTTGGTCCTTTTTAGAAAAGTTGCTGTTAGACAAAAGGCAGTTGATTATTTCAGAGAAATTTTTGGGTTCCCTGGTAAGTCTGGATGCATAGACACTCACAATCATCTGAAGATATTAAAATTTAAGACCTAGGGATGACTGAAGAAGAAATTTAAAAAATGACCATATACATTTCTTTTTGTGGCCTTCAAAGATGTTAATTTTTAGAGATCCTACACCAGTGTTCTACTTACTGACCTTTAAGGACACATGCTGCATTTTTATATTCACTGCTGCCTTTTCCAAAAATGGGGCTTCCACAGAGTGGCAAATGAGTAATAAAAAAAGAAACACAGAGGAAATACGCAGTTAAAAATAGATAATAGAATTAATCTTTAGATTTAAAGGAAAAGTAATGCATTTTTATCTCATACTTCCAGCACAATCTCATTAAAACCTAGTTAGGTCTTGGTTATGTATTTGCTTGATCTTCTCACAATTATATTAATGTAATTAATTTTTTATTGCTTAAGACACAAAACAAAAGTAGGGGGTGTGTGAAAATACCTGGTTAGACTATGCCCTTGAATTTCCAAGGAAGTTGGATGTATGCTTAAACAATTTTGAAAAGGCATAATATTCACTTTAACAGTGTGCTTTACAAAAAACTAGTGAAATGTGAAAAAAGACCAAAGAAGTGCTTGCAGATATATTTCAGGAGAGAAACTAGTTTGTTACAGAATTTAGGAAAAATGTTCTCATGCTTATCAGCCTCTACAGAAAATGAAATAATATACATCCTTTTAAAAGTAGCTTGCAAAGAAGTATACACTAAAATGCATTATATCAGCACCTCATACAACTTACTATTATTGCAACTTGGCTCTTATAAAGTGGGGCTACTTAAAGGGTAGTGTGAAGCATAGAGAAGGCAGATTTGATTTCCAGCTGTGCACACACGTAACCAAAGAAGCAACTAATCAGGCCACATTTGGGATGCCTACAGGATCACCCCCATAAGGGCATAGGGGATTCATTAACTGCCCTCAGGATTTAATGCAGGAAAACTCTCTGTTGGATGCTCCAGTGGACCTAGATAGATGGAAGTCCTTTCCTTTTAATAACAGGGTCTCATCATAAAACAGGCAGGAAATTCAGATTACCAGTGGTCCAATTTCATCCTCAAACAGTAGGGTTATCACTCTTAGTGTTTTTGTGGAAGCAAAGGCCTGCAACTTTTGGATTTGAACTGTCAAATATTTTATTTGCATACTGAAACATTTCTTTCGAAGCAAGGAAACTTTAAAAATTATCAATGTCCGAGTCTTTTCATTAAGGACATCAGCAGGCAGACAATAGAAAGAGGGAAAGGTTGCAGTCAGTCTGGTTTTTGTGGATGTTGTGGTGGGTTTTTTACTGGTAAGACAGAGAAGAGAAGACATTAGCTGCTAGAGAAGTAGAAGAGATCTGGGAAAAATGCAGAGAAAAGAGGATCATCTGCACACAACAGTTGTGGGTTGAATGTAATCATTGAGCATTCAACAGAAATTTATGCCATATCCATTCATCTGATAGACCCCAAGGAAGAGAATATCCAGAAATGGGTCTGGAGTCCATAATGAAGTTGAGAGAGGCACGCAACAGAAGAGGAGAGGAAAAATAAGGCTTGCAAATGTGAGCTGATGAGAAGAGCCAAAAGACTGATCTGTGACTGGTAACAGAAAGCCATCATATGGCCAAATGAAACAAAAGGTGAAAGGAAAAGCAGATTCTGTATCAAGAAGTAGAGAAAAAATGTGGTGGGGATAGCCACATCTTAAGTAGAAATCATCAGGATATTTAAGAGATCATCAGAAAGAGCAAAAGGCATAGTGATACTCAGAAAGCTGGGAGAAGATGAAAACGTGGAACTTAAGATCCAGGCTTAGACAAGACAGGTCTGCCCTAGAGAGGAGTTCTTGTTAAAGTTTAAGAGATGTGCAATGGCAGATGGCAGAAGGATAGAACTGAGAGGTGAGTACAGTGTGAGTTTCAAGCCTCAGAAGAGTAGTCCAGAAGGCAAAAGGATCCTTGTGGTACCACAAAGGGTGCCCAACTCATTCATCACTCTGGGAGTGCCATGACAATGTTCCTGTTACAATAGGTGTGAAATGATTGTATAAACTTAAAGAAAATATTCACAGAAGGGCTGTAAATAGAAGGGCAAAAACTAGTGTGCTATGAAGCAACCACCACCAGAATAAATTTCTTAGAATGTGGACCAAATGTTTGCTAGGCAGACAGATGATCAGAGAGCTGGATGAATTTGGTGAATTTTCCAAGATGTTCAGGCCAGAAGATCTGCAGCGCAGTAACAAAATGGGAGATATTTGGAAAATCCATTGTCCAAGATGATCTCCTATCCCCTAGTCAACCTGAAAAGTCTACCCATCACTCTACTATTGAAGCACACAAATTAGAGAGCTTATACCAGCAAAAGATCATGATCTGAAAGCCAATCAAGACTATCATGTGTTCTTGAAAACACCTTGCATGTTTTAGTACAGATTTGTGATGCATGTTTAGAAGTTGTCAACCTCAGAGTGATAAGTACTGGAGCATGGCTTTCAGAGAATGTGGTTTACAAACTGCAGTCAGGCAACAGAGGGCACAAACATACTCATTATTTGTCCTTTCCCAAAGAAGACAGTGTGTAAGTGAACCATAAGCAGTTCCTTAAGAGCCCTGAGGACCATGGAGAAACCTTATGAGCATCAGCCTGGGAGGCATTGGCAAGATATGCAACATCTGTGTTTGGAGCAGATAAGACACACAGACCCTTGGACAAGCTGAGATCTTTATTGTCTCCCACTAATAACATTCTCAATAGGGTGCAGGTGCCTCCTGTTATTTTGAGGAATTCCATCTAGCTTCCACTGCCAGGATTTAAGAAGCCAAATATGCACAAAGTGCATCCACCCAGTGCACACTATTACATCTTGTAACAGTTGCAGAATGGGGGTGGTTAATTCCCTAGGAAAGCTGGAGGCAAGAAGGCATGGTTTCCAGTCACTTGAATGCCAATATTATAAATACTACATAAGTGATGACGATCTGCTTTACCTATTGGGAAACAGAAAGTAATTTTGTTTATTATCAGAATACTATCTGAATACTGATGAACTCATTAGCTGATCTGAAAATCCGGAAAGGACTCCCAAAGGCAGTGGAGGTCCCAGTTCAAAAGACTAGGGAAATTAGGAAAGTCACACTGGAACTTTAGTGTAAAATAATTACAATTTCTTTTTTACCACTTTATGGTTAATAGCATTTTTATAGCACCTTTTGTTATTGAAATTCTTCACATTTTTTTCCTGCTTAGTTTTTCTGCCTTCACAGAAAAGCATGAGAAGGACAAAAAGTGTTTTACAAAAAGCAACACCACCTGTTTTATTATATGAAATGTAACACATATACTTCTTTCTCCTCTGCATATATATACCAAATAAATACAGCCCATATGGCACTCTGAGTATGTATGTGCTCACATTCATGCCACACATAGTTATCCTTTCAAGAAGTCACCTGCTAACTTGTGCTATTCTGCAAACTGGAATTGCTCCTACTGCTGCAATACTGCGCTGAAGAAGATGCTGATCTGTAGGACAGATGTTATCCCTGAAAAAAGTCAAAGTCTGGTAGAATATAAAACATTGATTTTTCTGCTGAATTAAGTATTGATTTAATTGGAGCTTCTTCTGCCTCCAATTTTGAGATCATGGAACACTATTTCTAAGGCTTGTACATATTGTTTGGTGGTTTGCAATATTTCAGTAATGCCTTGAGGCTTTCTGTTTCATTGCATTTACAGCAATAAACTGTTCAACAAATATTGAATTTTATTAAACTGGCAAAATATGTGATAAAGAAAGCTAGGCAAGCCCACAGTCAGCTGTAGCAAACATAAACAAATGCTTTCTTTTAAACAGTAAAATAATGTACAAACGAGGCTCAACAAAACTAAAATGCAGTATAATTCCAAAACTGAAGTGTGTATAAAATTAAAGTTCAAGAGAAGAATAGTCACACTAGCCAGCTGCAGTTCCACTACAGCAGGGATTCATCATTCAATGTATAAGGAAATCCTTAGCCATTTTCTCCTATCCATAGCCACAGTGTGTTGCTCTTTCAACTTAACTGAGAGACTGAAGTGCCATCCCTAAGCTGGAGCAAATGGTCCTCCTTCTTTAAAGCTTTTTTAGGCTTAATTTTCATCTGTCTGTATTCACTGGTTGAGAACCAGAGAGAAATTGTACCAGTACAACTGGGTGTACCAGCTGGACAAGATGGGCAACTCTTTACACCAGCCTTGCTGCCTAATCTTACTTGGGGCGTAAGTATGGTCCCCCTATAAACAATGTCCTCTGCAGTCTTTTCCTTTTGCTTTCTACTTTCCCTTCCCATCTTTTCTCCCATGAACAACTGTGCAAGAAGAAGAGACAGCCATGGCCTGGCAGCTGCTGAGCTTCTTCAGCACCCACGAAATGACCCCCAGCTTTCATCCTCCAGCCATCTGCAGCAGCACTGCCATATTCATATTAAGCAGCAGGCAACATACCCCATAAGCCCCCATATGCTTTCAGTGTGAAATAGAAATAGTTCATTCAGTGTTTTGTTTTCAATTGACTACATATAGTTTCTCCTCCTATCCTCTTGTATCCTGATTATTATAAAGAATATAATACGAATATATATACTAATATATATACTAATATAATATAGCTACAGTTTGCATTTTATGGTTTTATCATGACTACATATATCCAAGATGGGTAATGCAGAGGTGAACAGTGAAAGGCAAGGCAACGGTTGTCATATTAGAAGGTAAGTTGATGTTTTCTTTTTCAATCAAGTAATACAGGAAGTCACAGAAACATGAAATCCATCCTCTGATGCAATCACTCCTATTTTGACTGTTCTTAATACCTGTCACTGACAGACTCCATAATTTGCCCAACAACACTTAATTATCTTCACCATCTTTTTTTAACTTGGTGGGTTGCATTTTTCTGCAAATGGAACATGGTTATGATTGATACAAAAGATCTCTTTCACTAGTCAGGGCTCCATAGCTTTCTTTTAAGCTGATCATCTTGTTCAGGACATATATTTTTCAGAGCTTCCTGATGGGAAAAACATGGTGGCTCTTCATGCCAGTGAAGAACTTTCTTCAAAGACACACTTTTGCAAGTCTGGTGACTACAGAATATACACACAAACTAAGGGTCATGATAATTTATTTAATTCACCAATTAATAAATATATAAAAACTTGAAAATGTCACTTCTTTATAATAGTGAGAGAAAGGAAGAACATCACCAGGGTGAAGAAAGAAGATGCTCAGGAGCTTTCTGTTGAGAACTTTAACAGCCTATTTCCTAAGAGAGAGAGATTTCCTAAAAGCAGTTTCTTCTGTCTCATTTTCAGTGGCTGTAGCAAGGCTTAAGCAAGGACAGAATATAGCCCTCCAGGGATAGTTCATCTAACTAAACACAGATATTGTCAATAAAGACATCTGCAGCTGAATTATTCTTCTCAATTCCTTTTACAGTTAATGGAAAGGAAGAGTTGCATTTGGTTGTGATTCAGCTTATGTCTTGGACACCTTCTATAGGATGAGACGTACCCCACAAACGCATAATTTGCTCCACTGAGTATAAATTGAAACCAAGAAAAACAGCTTGTATATAGGCATTTAGACCACATGCATTTAAAGCAAAGTGAGAGGAACCCTTCTGCTGCTGACTTTTAACATGAACAGTTTCCATGGATGGAATAATATTATTTGCAGGCAAAATTACAGCCTTGTTTTGATTAACGTTTTCCTGGAGCTGCAGTCCATTAACAGTCACTCATGCAGATTGTAATGATGTATCATATATTCTTTCTAAATCTTATATAACAGCTCTAGTGTGTAACAATGTCATGGTAATTAGAATCACAGTTTTGACTATTATGAGGCATTTTCTGCTTGGTTTGTGCTTTTAAAATGTAATTTCTGTCATTTGGCAGCTACATTGCCAAGAATGTAGCAAGGTGGGGGAGATGTGTAAATGATTTACTAAAGTTTCTATCCCAAATCAAAGCTAGTGACACCCTAAAAAGTCAGAATCCTCTGTTTTCACTATCAACCCATGAGAAAACTTCCTCCCCTCTGAAATTTTTCTTCCAAGATCAAGTAAAGAGGGCAAATTTGAGACTTCCTGGTAGCTCAGGGTGCAACTGAGGCTGCACTACCAAAAGCATCTGTGGAGAACTCCCCCAGGCCGTCTCATGGAGCAGGCTCAGAGCACAGAGGTTTGCACTGGCTGAGGGATACCTGCTATTGCAGTGCCCATGCTCTACTACTGCTCTTCTACTTTGTTTCTGCCTCCACAGAGAAGCCCCAAGCTGAAGAAGAACTGAATGAAGCAAAGAGTAGATTAGCATTGAGAAAACCAGCAAGTGTCTAAATTCAGGATTTTGTAGCAGGGTACATAATCAAGACATTCTAGGCCCTTTAATGAATTTGATTTGATTCCCAGCTGAGCTGGTTTATATGTTTGTTGTGCTCATGGCTCTGGTAAAATAAAAACACAACTGAGGCAGCTGCTGTTAATACTGATGTGCTTTGCTTCTGCAATGGTTGTGTTCCCTTTATCTTCTCCAGACATGCCCCATTCCTTGGACACTAACTCTACTTTTCTGACCCATGATTTGACTATGAGAGCAATTTTTTGGACTGGTAAAACAGCATCTAGCTGGCAGTGTGGAAGCTCAAAAAGGCTGGCCAAGCAGCCTCAAACAGTTTGTAAGGAAATGAGGGATTAAATGACAAATGAGGTATATATTGCCACTAAGTTTCTAAGAAGTCAAGGCAGGAGAAGGGCTGGAATACCTAGAGGGAAAAAAAATTTAAAAAAAAATAAAAAAATCAGTGTTGAAATTTGACACCTCACAAACTTAAACTGCAGCAGGACCTGGCAGTGCACATTGTGAGCAGCACTAAAAGAAATGTGTGTGAACACTAAATAGCAATATGGTTGAAACCAGGAAGAAGGACTTTCAATTTGGACAGTTACATAAATGGGGAGTAAGTCTTTTGTTTTGCTTTAGGAGTTTAGATAAGTTACGTGAGCTGCCCGTATTTTGATTTTCTCATCTCTAATACTGCGATGAAAAACATGTATACAGAATCTGATTATTTTCCCCAGTATGAGGTGATGCCTTGCTGAAGGAACAGCATGGAAGTAATTTCTACCTCTGCTTAAGCAAGAATTGATTATCTGCCAGTGACAAACTGTCACCATCATTTTACCATGGCAGGTAGAATAACCAGTTCCTCTATCTTTCTTTTTAAGGATAAAAACACAAATCACTTTATCTATGAATAAAACATACTGTCCTACAAAGAGATCATTTCCTCTCCAAATCCAGTGGTTGCCCAGACAAAATCATCTCAGAAACACCACAAAATAATGAGATGTAGCTGAACACAGGGAGAGAAATTGAGAGGGAACAAAGTTAATAAATAAGGATGGGGGAAAGCACAGGAGAATTCACTGTGAGACAGACATGTGGTTCAGAAATGAGAAGATTTTTAAATGGTCAGGATGTCAGGAGGGCGTTAAAGAAACATTCCAAGAGCAGACTTCAGCCCAGGGAGAGTACTGTAATTCCCTTAACTTCAGTACAATTTATTTCAAGTCAGTCAAAAAAGACCCCAAATGTATATGACACACTACTGCAGCTATGAGGAGATGAGTGACTGGGCTGGGAGCTGGAGAGGTGAGCACAGGACGGAACATCTGACCCTCCTTGCTTGAGAGCTGCCTGCAGTGTCCCCGCCATCCTTGAAGGAACTCCACGGGACGTGCTCAGCTGCAGACCCCCCGTCCCGAGCCCTCCCTCCGTCTCTCCCCAGCTGACGGGAGAGGGGCTTCCTCAGCTCCCACCGCTGCTCGTCCTCTTTTCTCGTGCAAGACAGAAGCACTCGTCCCCACCGCCACACAGGCAAGACATTTCTTTCTCCTGCTGTGCCCTCAGAGGGACATCGCCGCTGCAAGCACGGACTGCCGAGCCCTGCTGAGAGAGCGGGCACGGCCCGGGCAGTGCGGGAGAGCCGCGCTGAGGCCGCTGGGGCGCGGAGCGCGCACAGAGCGCTCC
>VZTX01002886.1:119831-241021 GCA_013400915.1 Pardalotus punctatus
GGGCGAGGGGCGACGGTTCTGGCGGCCGCCGGCTTCTCGGGCTGTGGGCGGCCGGGCCGCAAAAGCGGCGACCTGCTTTCGGTCCCGCAGGTCCCCGGCCCTTGGCGCGCTCCTGCCCGGAGCGCCCCGCCCGCGCTGCCCCGGTGCGCGGCGGGCCAGCCTCCCCTGGCCTCCCCTGGCCTCTGCTCCGTGGGCACGGCGGCGGGCGCTGTGGCCCCATTGCCGGCCTTCCCCCGCAGGGTATAGCCCTTACCAGGAAAAATGGTCTCTTGGCAGGGTCAGCAGTTTGTGTCATAGTTCATCTTTTGGTGAATTGAAAATTTCCTGATATTTTCGTAAAACTCGATCATAAGGTTTTATGGGGAAACTTCAAGAAGGGCTGAAGTAACAAAAGTTTTTGAAAACCCCGCCTCCC
This sequence comes from Pardalotus punctatus, assembly GCA_013400915.1. Lineage (NCBI taxonomy): Eukaryota > Metazoa > Chordata > Aves > Passeriformes > Pardalotidae > Pardalotus > Pardalotus punctatus. The sequence goes on from VZTX01002886.1 coordinate 120,247, forward strand.
GTGTCTTTATAACTTTCATTTTGATCATAATGGTGATTTATTTTTCATGTGGTAATACTGTTTGAGCTTTACTCGACATTCTCAGTGGTTTTCCTTTCATAACCAATATTCACATGTGAGCTCAAGAGAGCATGCAAGCCCTTTGTAGTCTCCCGTGAAGAATAAATGAATGATTTATAATAATAACTTTGGCCATAAAGGGGGAACCTTTATCTATGTACCATGCGATACAAATACTATACTGTAGAGAAGGTAATGCAGAGAGAAGCTGTGTGATCTTTGGTTTTCATCTATTTACTGCCAATCTGTGAAGAAATAATTGAGCAACAGAATAATTCCCCAGTCATGAATTACTGCTTAGTTTGGTTTTGTAGCTAACAGGAGGAGCTTGCATGGGATGTATTTTAGCAGATGCCAGTAACTTGTCTGTTGAAATAATGCCCATACTGTCTTTCCTGCACCTTTTTCTGTAGGACTGAAGGAACACAAAATGGAATTTCAAACATTCAGGTTTTGACTCAAATTGCATTAATCTTAGGAAGATTAGGTATTTGGTTGTATCACCAGGATGTCATTAGACTAATTGGGAAAACCTTGATTGACCATTCTTTTATATCTCTTGAATGAAGGTATAGTACTTGTGAAGCTCAGCTTGGATGGAGAGCAGGCAGGCCTTTGTACAGAAAGGGAGATTGTATAGATCATTACTGGTGGTGTTAGATTTTCCCAGAAGTTGCTCCAAACCACCTTGTGTAGAAAAATGTCCCATTTTTATTTTTCTTGAGCAGACATTGCTACAAAATGCAGGAATTTAGGTTTTTGGTTGTTTTTTTTCCTGTTCTTGGGTATAGGTGACTGGAACGAGAAATGAGCATTTTCACAGGATGGATAATTGCACTGTGGAGATGTCTCTGTACTTTTAGCCCGAGATTGTTTTGGCCCAGGGCATTGCAGAGTATATGTTTATGCTCTAATGTAGAGGCCAGGTGCGGGATACTCAAGCTTACTGCTTCTGGACTTGCCTAATTCGTACTGAGGTGAGCTTCCTACTCTTAGAAATAACCTCCACATTCTGTTTCCAAGAGTTCTGACTGACATTTGTGGCATCGTGTTAGGTGTAGAGTTTTGTGTATGGGTGGTGTTGAATGAGAAAGTTTGGCGACCAACTGGTGAGTTTTATCATATCTTCTCAGTTGGTATCTTCAAGTGTACATCCAAATGAAGCTGTGTGAGTTGGTACAAGGGACTGTCTCCACTTTGGAAACACGCATTTGAAAAATTCTAGGGTTTTTTTCTCTATTTTAAGAGATGAAAAGTAAAGTGAAAAAGGAGTCCTGCAACAGACCAGGCAAGGACTCTTCTTAAAGAAGAAGACTTTTTTCTCTGTGTGAGCTTTAACAAGTCGTGGTGCGATAAAATGTTTTATGGATGAGGTGATCCCAGCAGTGTTGTGACCTAGTTCCTAGCAAAGAACTTGAACACAGTTCTAGAAATTTTATGTATCTCATTTTAAATCTTTCTAAAATGCCTAATTTCTGTGAAAGCAGGTGTATGGTTGATATGTCCTTCATATGTTCTGGTTTAAACAAGACATTTGATACTTACATATTGCTCAAGGATGAATCTGTGATTCAAGGTTAGGAAAGAAAAATAACATGAGACAAATTAAATAGTTTGTATCTTGCTTTGCTTTTCACTCAGGTTCTTTGAGACCGAGGTAGGAGTTTAACCATGGTTAAATTTTGTTAGGTACATGTGTGGTACAGGTGGCTAGGATAGATAACTGAGAATAACTGTTTTTCCAGTGTGGGAGCTGTTGTTTTTATTTTTTCTTTCTTTATTCTCTTCCTGTGTGTCAAGCTTTAAAGTGTATTTGCAAATCCGTGGAGCAGGGGAACCTTTCATTTAACTTCATGGTCTTGATCAATGGACTTAGGTGATCCAAACACGGATTCAAAGTGCTATAGTATTGAAAGAGAAGCTTATATGTGGTTATGTAACATATATTTTACAGCTTATTTACTTGAGACAAAGGTGATATGTTGCTCCCTGGTAGTTTTTTTGATACTCTTTACTAGTTATTGTATAGAAAATGCCATATTTCCTGTTTCCTGCATATACAAAAGAACTAGAAGCTATGTGGAGTGACAGAAAGCCAAGAAGTGCATGTGTAGCAAAGGAGCAGGATGTAGTAGGTTTGCCCATCACTTGATACCTGGTGATGTGCAGCCACTTAGTAGGTGTTTCCTAGGCTATGTAGAACTTAATAGAATAAATATTTATCATATTTTTGGTGATACACTAAAGATGGATTTGTCCCATGTGTGGAAATATTAAAAAAAGCAAACACCTGTGTAATTTCATTTCAAGAGCAGGTTTTGGAACAAAGAAGTTAACCTCTATGTGCAAAATTAGCACGATCTGCAAACGGGCAGCAGTTCAAGAACTATTAAAATAACAATTAACTTTCACAGAAAATGCATCTGACACATTTTCAGAATGGGACAGAATAAACCAAGTTTTCTTTTCTTAACCTTGTGCAGCAGAATAATGGTGTTAACAGATGACACCCTGCTGAAGTGAAGCAGTGACTTTCGGCTGTCACAGCCGAGCTTCTGGGGATCTTTGAGTGCTGTCATGGCAATTCTTGTTTCAGTCAATAATTGTCTTCAGTGGATATCAAAATGAAAAAAGAAAAAGGGATGGCATATTCTCTCAACTAGCTTTCTTTTGATATAAACTGAAAAAAAGTATTTTTAAAGATTTTTAATAGCTTCGAATGCCTCTTGTTTAAATTCTCTGCATAATTAAATTAGTACTGCTATTTTCTGTATTAGAAATTGCACTGCTCCACTAGTGGCACTTCAGAAGTTTTCATTACTGTGTTCGTGTGAGACTTCTCAAGGAACCCTTTGTCATTTTTGAAAATGTCATAAAATGCTTTATAAGATGAAGTTTTAACAGTGTGTATATGTAAGGCCATTTTCTTGCAAATGTGTGTATCTGGGAACATGTTGTATACAAAAAGTGAAAATTCCTAGTGAACTTAAAAACTGAGCACGTCTATCTTTAATATCTCTAGTCACTAGAGTCTAGAGTCACTAGAGTCACTATCTCAGTCTCTAGAGTCCACTTTAGGTGACAAACTCCCTTTCTGTGACTTAGAAAATGAATTCATATTTAGTTTGTCTGGAAAGACTGTTGGAAATAGGAAACAGTCTACCATTTTATCTCTGTGATAATCTATGTGCAATTAACTGGTTTTGATGTGGTTTTGTTGTGTTTTGTGCTGTCGTTGCTTTCTTTTAGCTATTCCTAATTTTCAGTTAAAGTTAAAGGGTCAGATCAATTTCCTCTGGGTTTTATATATGGATTTACAGAATTACAGCAAGCAACAATGAGAGGCTGAGGTTTTTTTAATTGAGGCCCCTTCGACAGTGGACTTGCCAGGGTTAGAGGCAGCATCTGCAGCACCCAGCTAGGACACCTGTGCCTCTGCCTGTATCTGCCAGCGGAGAGGGCACAGAGGTGAGCTGTGGGCAAAGATTTGGTGTCTGTAACAGAGAACCAATATACAAAAGAGCTCTGGAAATATAATGGCTGCAGGGTCCCTGAGTGATGCTGTGGTAGCAGCTGTATGCCAAGGTGACATTTTGGAGTTTGCAACTTCTGTCTGCCCAAAAGTGGCAATTTTCTTCATTTCGTCAGGTGCTTTTAGATATCAGGGACTTGAAAACTATGATCCAGTTCATCAGTAATTATAGGTGGATTACTTCATATCTGGTTGCTCAGGCTGAATGAACTGACACTTTACTGGATGCAAAAATAAAACTTGCAGTGGAATTCTTGCATGGTTTTAGGAAAGAGGAAACATTGTCCCAAATGCCTCTACTCCTTTGAACTTGTAACATTTTGATGCCAAACTTGCCAATTTAGAAAAACCCAAGTCTAAAACAAATGTACTAATTGTTCAGAACCAGCCTGCATGTGGCAGGAGAAATTGTACTTAAAATTAGATGTTTGTTTACCATACATTTTTTTTCTTCTAAACTCCCTAATTGTTCCTGTCCAGCCTTTGTATTATGTCTCCAAGACTTAAGTTATTATTATCTGACACTTTTGATCAATTTCTTAGTAAAACATTCATTGTTTGACAGCATCATAAAAAGCCTTGTGCAATTTTGCTGCAGTTCTTAGTGTTTTCTTTCTTCTACCTTTTACATAAAATTCAGTATTTCTAAAATTAATAAACCTTTCATTCATCAGCTCATGTTCTATTCTTTGTCCTACAAGTTTTTTTCTGTTGCTGTAACTGTTGTACTTTTGTGATGAATGGTAGATGTACCTTCTGTTAATAAATAATTCAGACACTATTCCATTTGGAATCGCACTGGAATGAAGGCATTGATAATTTCCAAGTAAATGAGTGGGTGGAAATCAGACAGCTTATTTATTTTTAGACGTTTAGCTTGTCAGCTTTTGTGAATGTTTGTGTTCGCTCACATTCTTGCCGTCTAACGTTGAATTTCCAGGGACCATCATGTGTCTAGAGCCATTTAACTTTGCCCATGCATATGAAATGTAACCCTGTGGTGGTTTTGGTTGAATTTCAAAACACGAAATGTAGCATAATAACAGTCTTATGAGCAATCTGAGATCACTTCAGGTAGATGGAACAACTTTCAGTGCTTAATTTTTAACTGTCATTTACATTAACTCTGTTTTGAAGTGCAAGAAAAACTGACAGTGTTTAGATCTATCGCTGTATTTGTTTTTCCAGCTGTTGTAAAGTTTAAAAAAAATATTAGCAACAGTTATCCTGGTACCTTCTTATTGGTAAAGCCACTATCTAGTAATGAAAACTATTTTCCTTAACTTTTCTCAAAATTTGGTCTTGTGTATAGAACATCTATACATATATAAATGTATGTGTCTATAAAATCACATTCTTAGCAATTTCCTGATCAAGAGGATAAATAAAGCTCAGGCAAGGTAGCGCTTTCTAGGTGACTTGCTGAATACGCCTGCTCTCTTGGAGATCTTAAATGTACTCTTGAAACAAAAATCCTAATGCTAAAATAAATTGTCTTTTCTATCTTGCCTAGGTAAACAGTGGTATTTTTTTACACCTTTGGACACATGTCTGGTATAGAAAGCCTTCACATTCATATCTGTCTTTCTCAAAACTCTTTTCTCTAGGAGTGTGTAGATTCCTTTCAGAGTCGAAGTTCTAATGGTTTTTGTAAAATTTCAAGTGAAAATTTATCCACCTGCAGCAGAAATGCAATTTTAGCGTTGTTTGTAAATGTATGAAACTACTTGGGAGAAATCTCTTGTAGACTATTTTACCTTACAATGGATAAATTTTATTATTTATTGGAACTAGGTATACATTGTTTTACTGCATGTTATTGGCCTGAGAGACTGCAAACTTAGGGGCTGAATTGATTATGTTAGAGCGAGTGCAGTTTGTGTAATAGGGTTTCAGAGATCTGTTCTCTAGTAGTCTTTTAATAGTAACAGTAGTCACTTTTTAGCTCTGTTGCTCTTTACACCCATTCTTCATATAGGTATCTTATCTATCATATGCACATTCACATTCCACTATCTGGAAATTTCAGGTTTTTTTCGCTCCTTTGCCTACAGATATGCGTGATAAAATGAGGAAATGGAGGGAAGAAAACTACCGAAACAGTGAACAGATAGTGGATGTTGGAGAAGAGTTAATTAATGAATATGCATCTAAACTTGGAGATGACAGTAAGTAAACCGCCATTATTTTTAAAAGTTTCATTTTCTGATTTGGTTTTCATTTTCAGCCTCTTGCATTTAATAGCCTTTGTGTTGTCTTTCAGTACATGCTGATGTTGATGAAATATATATTACTTTCTTAGTCTAATAGGCTTCCAGAATTCCAAGAGTTTATTTCTTTCCCGAATGTGGGTTCCAGAGAAAACAAATGTAAAAATTACCTGGTAGAACTGTTAGCTTGCTATTTAAACTGCTATGTGAAAACTTTGTGTGAAACTGTTACTATTATTTGTCTGATTTTCTGTTCAACACTGGCAGAAATTGAAGCAAGTCCTCATGGGGATCTGTCTAGAACATAGCAGTTATAATGTTGGGAAAAGTAGAGAATTGGAGCTTTTTTGCCTTTCAAGATATCAGAATGTACTTCGGCACTAAAAGCACTAAATTGCTTAAATACATTTTTAATTGATTCCAGCAGTTTCTTAATTTGTCCCTGTTTCAGCTGTGATTCATGGGAGTAGAAGGGGAAAAATTTGCAGACAGAATTCATTAATCCTGTTTACATGATAGGTGCTTCCTATTATCTTAAACCCCAAACCAATTATCTGCATTTATTGTCTCTTTGTGTCCAGTTTGGATAATTTATGAACAGGTGATGATTGCTGCCCTGGACTGCAGTCGAGATGATTTGGCATTGGTAAGTTTTCAAGCTGACATTTCTTTCACACTCTATGTTTTCGTCCTGGGTATCTCTTCCAGATAGTTTTTTGGACAGTTACAGGATATTCTGAACTCCATAGCTTGGACTGGTAGAAAGAATATCTGTCAAGAAATTCACAGCTGTGAAGAAACTTCCACCACCTACCTCCTCTAAGGCATGACTTTTGTTTAGACAGATCACATCTCTTCCAATAGCCATGAAAATATTTACAGCTATACTGGTATGGGCTAAATGTCAAGAACAATCTTGAAGTTGCCATATTGTACAGACAGTGTTTGTTTATTGAAAAACTCTCAAACTATATTGGTTTTCTGAATGTTTTGAGGTAAAATGACCCATCTTACATATCATATTATATGTCTTGTTGGCTACCATCAGAGAAAGTCATTGACATACTGGAGCAGGTCTTCAGGATGAATAAGGCGTTGGACTGCATAATGTATAAGGAAGGGCTGAGAGATTTGTGTTAAGTCTTGGGAAAGCAAAGAAGGGATTTTTGAATATGTGCTGATGGGAAGGAAGGTATAAAGCGGGTGGGCACGCATTTTCATGGAAGAGCAGCAAAAGACAAGTGTGGGACATAAGCTACAACAAAGAAGATTGCATTCAGATATTAGGAAAATCTTAGTGAACACTTTATGACAAATGACACATGGAAGCTGTGGAATCTCCTTTGGAAATGCTTAAAAATAGATTGGGATATGACCCTGCAGTCCCTTGGAAAACTAGCTCTGTTGTGGGTGGGGATGTGAAGCAGCTGAACTCCAAAGGTCCCTTGCAATCCAAATTATTTGGTGATTGGTGATAAAAATATTCATGGAAGTTTGAGTTTTGTCAATTTGGATGCAAATTTATTTGAATGATACAAATAACAATTTAGATAGAATTAGCTTATTTTGAACTGTTTGTACCTGTTTGTTAGGTTAAAAACAAAAAAAAAGCCACTGAAACAAACAAAACAATCCATTCAACTTAGCTAATCCTTTAAAGGCAACAACACGAAAAGGCAAAAGTGTGTCTATTAGGAAAATTTTAATAATCTTTTCAGCCCTCCTTCACAAAATGGAAGAAAACAGAGGCTTGTCTTGTGCCCTGAAAGCCATCAAGCTTGAGCTTATTCTAGTAAAAAGCCTTTTTCAGGGCTCTAGGTCTTTCATGGCAATTACTCTTCTAGTGCCTTGTTCTCTGTCAGATGACAAAATGCCTCATAAACTTTGAGCTTCATGTGATGTTGGCTGGGTAAAACTTAATGCCAGGGGTCAGACTAGAGGATGTAGTTGAGAAGGGTGGTTTGAAAGTAGGCAGAACTAGACAGGTTTATCTGGCATCCCATATATATAGATATATGGTAAAATGGAATATGCTGGAAAATATAGTACAAGACTTTGAACTTGTGAACCCACTGAACTTCCCTCTCTTTTGTCCCTCAGAAGAAAATACTGTTGTAGTATAGCTGTTTGTTTAAACAAAAATAAATAGTCTTACTGTTTAAATAAATACATTTCTATGTCCTGATTTATATGTAAAACAGATTTGGTCTTTATTTTCAGGGTCTTATAAATAAGACTTTCACAAAATTGTTGATGGAGTCAGTGTTGAAAGATTAGTTGTGAAACACTCTTTGTTTTTACTAACTCTGGCAAGGAGTTTGAATTGCAGTTTCTGTGCCCTTTAAGGAATATTGCTTGAGATGAGGGAATGCAACATTTTATATTCAGCTCAGAAATGAGATTAAAAGCACAGGAGGAATCTTAGGGTTATTTTTTTTTTTTTAATTTTATTGATTTGTAATAAAAAAGTAGTTAATTCAAACCAGTCAACATAATTTGTGGCATTTTACTACATCTGTAGCTCCAAAGTAGACAAACAGCTTTGGAACTTCTGGTTTTTAACCAGTGAGCTTTTGACAGCTGTGATGCATTTTGCTTAGGGGGATAGGTCTCATCTACTCCAAATGAGAAGCTGAGGTAGTTTTCAGAGTAATTTATCTGATTTTTGTTTTTTCTTTTCCTTTCCTCTATTTATTACTTTGTCCTTTCTGTCCTGCACAAAAAGCCCTGTGTAATGCATGTCCCTGCTGCAACCAGCCAGTTGGTTGCCGCAGGTGAATCACCTGTTTAGGTGATCAGTGCAATCATCCATTGCTGGCAGCACTTGCATTACCAGTGTTTTGCCTGCTGAAGTCCAGGTTTATATTTTTCTGCCTTTGTCTGATGTTTAAAATTTAAAACGTCAGAAAGCAAATGAAGTGCAAGTTGAAGTTTCACATGCAAGTTGCATTTGCCATTTTAACTGAGAGAATTCTGAGAGAATCTCTCAAGTAGGTTATTGACATGGTGCAAAACCGGTCCTCAATAAAACTAATGATTATGGGGATTACAAGTTCCATTTAAAAAGAGGACATTCAGTGCTTCTGAGTCCAGAACATTTTGAAGATGTAGCTGGTGTAATTTATTCATATGCTTTTGGTTTTATTAGTGCTACAGTCAGTCGTTTGTGACTTTCTTACAACTTTTCCTGTCACTTTATTGTGTCTGATAGCTTAATCTACAGGAGTTTATTTTGGCCCTTTCACTGCTGTGTTCAGTTAAGTAGTGATTGTGTAGTGAGATCAAATGTGAACAGTTCTGGTTTTGTATTACTCCTGCACTTGAGCACTACTTTCATATGGTCAATGAGGATTTTTTAGATTTAACATTTACAATTTACTATTGTAAATGTTACTGTTTTTGTTATTTATACATTTTATTGGAGAAAAATAATACATATATTTATAAAAATCACTGTCCTTCAGGATTCATTGATCACTGGACTACAGGGAGGATTTATTATATGCAAAAGTTCTTTTTAAAGTCTACAAGGTTGTCTGGGTTTTAAAAGCTGGAGTGAATCTACTTTTCTGGAGTTTTATGTACATTTTCCTGTGTCTTAAGAATGGTCAGAGATTAGTTCAGACATCATGTAACTGCTGCTAACGACGTGTAGTTTTTTGACTCGAGTAACAGCAGTTCACCTAGACATCATTCAAAGTGCCAGTAATCTATTTCTGTACTAAACCTGAGCCTTTCTATGAGTAATTGCAATGCAAAGATCTTGGTTCATTGCAAATTAAGTTGATTGTGATGAAAATAGTCTGTTCTTGCTTGAGGCTTAGCATTACAACTTTGGTTACTGTTGCTTTTCTCTCTTCCTTTCCTGTTTTTTAGCATCTGGGAGGGATGTGAATATTCCTCTTGGATGTGCTTTAGCAACCTCTTTATCTACAGAAACAGAGTGATCCTCCTAATTGTTACCAATTTGTACTTTTTGCTTTGATCACTGGATGTGATGAGACAGAACATTATGTAGACAGGCCTCTGCTCGAACCTTAGGTCTGAAGAACAAGTTTCTAAGTTGAGTTGTATGAGTAAGTGCCTAGAAGAGGAGGATTCAGTGTGAAGCTTTTAACATGGTGCACTCTACTGGTCTGTTTGAGAGCCTGTGGACTGTCCTGCCTACCACTGTCATGAGTCAGCTACAAACTTTGCAATGCTATTTAGCCACTTTCATGATATGGTTACGAGTTAGTTTGCTCTGGGGAAGTTGTGAGTCAGTCCCTCTACCAAACATCCTCTGCTAATCCAGAGAAATCTGCCTGTGATGAATTCTTTTTATCCAGCCCAGGTGTCGCATTGATTTCAGGAGTTAAAAACTATGTTTCTTCTGCCAGCAGGCTGTACCCAAGCCAGTGGCAAACATTTTCTTTGGATTTCAAAGTTTTATTATAAAAATAAACACAGAGCATTGTATTAGCATAGTTTGTTCCATTGTGAAATATCCATTTATTAAACAAGTATCACTTAAGCTCTTACTGTCTTTATTTTGTTTTTCTACTGTCTTGTGTTACTATGCAGCAACTAATAGAATTCAAGTTTTAATAGTATCAGCTGTTTTAGTAGGTGAGTGTAATTTTATGGGAAAATAACTATTTCCAAGGGGACCTGACAATCTAATGCCCTGTATGGAAGATAGGTCTTAAAGCTAGTCTTCTAAAAGACAGAATTTCAGTTTATGACCTTTTCTTTATCTATGCATTTTATTGCTTTTTTCAAAAATTGGTATTTACTTTTACTCAGAACTGGCATGCCAGGCTGTTGAATTATGAGCCAAGGCCTTTTTCTGTTTTTTGTTCTTCTAGCTTCTGTGTGGATAATTATATTCACAATAGTATTTTTGGTTCTTTGTATAGTTTTGTCTTCAGGAGCTAAGGCGGCAGTTTCCTGGGAGCCACAGAGTTAAACGATTAACTGGAATGCGATTTGAAGCTATGGAAAGGTAAAACCTGGATTTTAAAAACTGTACTTTCTGTCTGAAAAAATGTTTGCTCTTTCTTAGAAAAGCATTCAGCCGTTACAAAATGGCAAAATAATGCTGGGCAGTTTCTTTGTAGGAAATAACAGTGTGCATGATCATATTACGATTTTTGGACAGCTGTATTGTATTTTTGCAGGTACTATGCAGTGTTTCATTTTTATAATCTTCCTATCAGACATCATAGATCAGAAGTATCTCTTTCTCAACAGCATAAGCTATTATACAGTAGAACATTGCACAGCTTTTTGGCAGATTCTGTGAGGTATAAATTTCATCTCACAGAGCTAGGGCAGCATATGAAAATCAGTGCCAGCGTTTTCTTTGCCTTAATTGTTTTCCTATGCTCCTAATTACTGCAGGGTGCAGCTCTTTACCCTTGTTTTCTGAGTGTGGGTAAATGAACTTAAAAAGGATTAAATCTTTAGAGTTTGTTGTAGAAACAAATCAAAAAACGTGGAATAGAATGGCAGAACATAAAAATCAGACTGACCTTTTTGAAATATCCTGTAGAAGGGTTATAACATACTAAATTTAACAGAAATTACTAAAATAATGAACAGATTAAATCTTTGCAGCTTTCCAAATGAATGACCTCAGGGCTTGAGGATGAACTTTATTGTGCATATTTCTCCTTGGATATTTCTCCTTTGTTGTCAACATTCTGTTCTATAGCACTTGTCTTGTGTGTTGAGAAGGACTTTCTGTGCCTTTGAATGATAACAAGTGTGTTCTATGCCACATTTTGCATTCAGAGTTGGTGAGTTTGGAGTCTTTGGGCCATCTTGATAAAAAGGAATTGGAAGGACACCCTAAATGCTTTTTTAAAAGATACTTACTTAGCATATGCTCTTTATCTTTTACATTGATGCAAAAGTAGCTTTGAAAATGGTATTTGATATGAAACACTGATAAGTGTCCATTGCTTGGATCAACAAGAATGAATAAAAGGACTCCCTTCACAGAAGGTGTCTCAGGGCAACCAGATGCTCTACATTTCACACTCACTGTACAAAATATACATTCTTGAAGAATTTCCATTACACTTAGCTTTCTTGTCAACCTTTTATATAGGGTAGGAAGACAGTGGGAGAATGGCAGCAGTTTTTCCCCCTTCTTGAAACCTATTCAGAAGTACCATAGATCATAATTCAGTTCAGAATTACGTCATTTCATTGAAGGTGTTACTGCATGGGAACTGATCTTTGTGGGGTGTCTGCTGCACAAACATTGCTTGTGGTTTCAGCAATGAAGCAGTATGGAGCCATAGTTTTCTGAAACTGCTAATCAAAACTCTTGATAAAATGTCTGTGTCAGGTCAGATCCTTGGGATTAGAGTTGGATTCTCTAATTGCTTCTCAGGGAGAAGAGAAATTAACAAAAGCTTAGGTTTCGTGTCCATAGGTTTTCTCTAGAAGTCAGAGAAGAAAGAGGCTTCATCTTGGGGTTGTTCTGAACAGGAACCCATCTGCAGGTGCACTCAGCCATGTCCCAGAGGAGTCTGTCTGTCTTCACTGACTATAAAAGAAGTCTAGAAAGACTTACACTGGAGGCATCACATTTTCAATTGAAGAAATTAATTTCTTATTAAGTTCTAAGTGACTTGTAGGATCTAAGGAGGGTCCTCCATTCCTCAACAGGAAGAGGAAACAATGAAGAGCATCCCCAGAGGCTGAGACATCCCTGTAGCTACTTGCTAATAAAAAGAATAATGTTCTGGAATTTCACCATGTAAAGCTGGGATTATGGTGATCATATTCAGTCTTCTAAAATGCATTTGACAAAGCAGCAACTAACAGAGAACACAAATACAGCACATCTGCTCAAGTCTGTAGCAGTCAAGTCACCTTCTACTTGTTTCTGTTTTGTGCTTCCTTTCACATTAGTTCCTATACCTTAGGGTGGCTGGGCTGGACAGCTGAGCTGTGCTGATGTCAGCAGTGCTTAGGGAACAGTGCGAGTATGTAAATGAGTGTCTAAGTTGAAGTCTAAGGAATGTGTAGCATCAAAAATCAATCAGCAGTATCTCTGAAAACCTACTTGTCAAACTACACATGAAGACACAATGTATGCCCTAGTTCTGTGGCAATAGCACAACAGCTGTGCAGTGAAATGTGGTTTGAATTGAATTATTTTGTTTGTTTGGGTCGTGTACACAGCTGACTGAACACAGATCTGTTTCCCAGAAGGTTTGAAGTGCTCCTAGCACCTGAAGTAACCTGTTTCGAGTATACTTCAGATAGCAGAATTAACTGATAAATAATAAAAAGTGAGAAATGGTTGAAAACATTTTCTTTCAAGATTTATGTTACAGTCTGGGGTAGGATCCTGTATGAATCTTTCCATTTTGCTGTATGCAGCTGTGTATACTTTTTAAAGTCACAGCAGAAGAAACTTTACATGAAGTTTTAAGTTACAATGGAGTGAAATGTTGTTATTTTGCATGGCCTTTCAGATTTTGGAGTTTGTGTTTCTTGGGAGATGTGAAGGTGGGGGGAGTAGGGATGTGATGCTTGGATCTATTGGGTATTGATAAAGAGAGAACAGACAGGAGAATAAGGTTCTGGATGTGAAGTGTCTTAAGTTAATGCTGAAATAGTATTCCATCAAGCAATTCCCATGTGATTTTTTTAAACTGATTACATAAAATACTGCTGTTGATACTTAGCACTCACTCAGAAGTATTTTGCATAAATACAGTTTGCTTAGTATATATACGTTTCAGTATAGAAAAATGCAGGAGGGTTATTATTAAGTATTGCAAGGAGAGTCAAAAAGTCAGAAGTTCTGTCTTAGCATAAATAAGTGTGAATGATTTCTTCAAACAGGTATGATGATGCTATCCAGCTATATGATAGAATTTTACAAGAAGATTCAACCAATACAGTAAGTTTAAAAGATAATTCTAAACTCCAGTATGTGTTTAAAATTGTGACTAGATTTTCTGTGTTTCAGTGTGGAAAAATATATGTCTGTATTACTGTATTTCCTTTAGTTTTCTATTATAATAACCTATATTTCCATCATTTTGTGATGGGAAGATGTGATGTAATACCTGCTTAAACACTGATTTTAGGAGACAGATTATAACTAGCAGTCTTTCCAGAAGCCTTAGTGATGTTTAGAGTTGGGCCTTTCAACTCTTTCATTTCCCAGAATATTCAGTATTTAAAAGATTAAAATAGTCTGCCATGTGTCTTCTATATTCCTAATGCTTAATTTTACTTAAGAATTAACTACTAATACACTCAGGTAGTGCTTGAGTAGCAGTTCTTTAGATTTGTGTCTGGGACAATTTTAGCTCTTGAATCAAAATGCATAAAGCATGCCAATTGTATAAAACAAAATCTGAGACAGACTGTACTGTTCTTCTAAGCATTTTTGGAATACTATTTGTGAAAGCCACTGTGAGCTATTAGGTGCCAAAATAAAAGTCTAGAGAAACTTGTAGCAATATGTTTTCGTGGATTTTTTTTCCCACAAGAATAAAACTAGGAATATGAAGCAACTGTAGAGTTTCAGATTTTTATATGACATGTTGGAAAGTCAATAAATTATTGTTAATCATTGAGGGTATAAATATTACTTGGTTTTGAGGAACTGTCTATTGGGTAAACTTCCGTGTAAATGTGATGCTTGGGCTATAGCCGTGGGTTCGCGGGGGATGGAACAAGCCTCTGCATTTACCGAGAGTGTCTCTATGGCGTCTGAGAGATCACTCCAGCCAGCACTGCTATGGTGCTGTACAGAAAGGCTTTCCTCACACCCGAGCCGGTGTCAGGCACAGTTCTCACTCACCCAGTGAGCCGGACAGCTCGGGCAGCCCCAGAGACAAAGAATTCAGAGGCCCTCTCTCCTGGAAGTTCCAGACGTTTTATTCTGAAGGGGTCCAAGGCAGAAAGAGGGCAAGATGGCCCCGAGCACCCCCAGTTATAGGGACGATCTGGGGCCAGATAACAGGAGGCGGGGAGAAGTCCCCTTAACCAACGGGGAGTAGGGAAGGGTAGGATTTAGGGATAGGTTACAACCATAGGGGATTACACAGTTTTGGGGAGAGACCATTGTGTTTTCCAGGGGGAGCTTAGCTTAGGAGGTTTTCCACCAGTGAGGTCCTGAAGTGTTGGTATGACCCACTGCCACATTGGGCTATTGCAGATGTTTTGACAATCTCAGGAAAGTCTTCCTAGGTGTGTGTTGAACCTCTGTCTTTCTTTGGTCGATGTACTTGATGCAGTCTGCTGTTGAGTGGAAAACCCACAGGAATACAGATAACTGGGATTTTCTGGGGTATACCAGAGCTGGATATAGATCAAGTGACATCACTTTAAGTAAACCATTAAAAAATAGCAAAACAAATTAAAAAACAAGCAGCAACAATAAAGAACACCCCAAAGCACCAGAAAGTTATTTTCAAGGCAACACATCTGGAAACAATACCGAGTTAAGCACTTGGACAACAGTGGTAGGTTAAAGTCTGTCTGTTAGCATAGTAGAACTCCAAATTTTGTGCAGTGGTGAAAAAGAGCTATTTCAGTTCTTTACTCTTCTACTACTTCAGGGAGACTGAAAAAGAAGCTTGAGCTCAAGAAGTTTTGAGCAGAAGATGCATAGCTGTCCACAGTAAATGGTGGATTTTATCAGTGCATGGCCCAAAGAGTTTAAAGACACTGTCTTCAGAGTCATGTTGAATGAATATGGAACCCATTATTAGTGAAGTCACAGAATGGGTCACCTTGGTGCATGTTTTATGACCTTTTGCTGACACCAGTGGAAAGTGGAGCACCATATTACAGTGACTTTTAGGGACCACATATCTTGAAGTATGCATTTTTGGCAATTTTACTCTTCAGCTATCTTAACATAGCTAACATCAACTGAGTGGTTTGTTGGATGGCTTTATAGAACAAAATGATATATTTAAATAAGTGAAATACATGATTATGTCTTTATTTAGATGTCCTCCGTAACCAAATCATACAGATCCATAAAGTTATAATATTTTGAAACATAAGTTGTAAATATTAGAACAGTTGTGTGGCTGGATTTTAGAAGATCTGATAGAATTGGAGAATGTTAAATGGAAAGGAAAACTGTATGTAACTGTATGTAACTGTAGAATAAGCTGGGTAAGGCTTCCATGCAAAGAGTGAAAGTAAAAGGTTTTGATAAATTGGCATATGCAGATTTCTTTGTGTCATTTACCTGTTAATTATCTCCATGCACACATGTCACTTCTGTAGGAAAATAAGTATTTCAAGATTTTAGAAAAGCAACTCATGCTGAGTTTGTCTTGGCGTTCACCTTACTTTATAGAAATTTCTTCTGGTCTGCTGACACATGGAGTGGCTTAGATACATTAAATGTTTTGGCAATTGCTTTAAGTGAAACATAGACATTTGTTTGCACAAATCATGTAATAATCATACCTCGCACTGACTGACCAAAAAGAAGGATGGAAAAAGACTTTTCCAAAAAATTACTTCTTTTAGACACATAGCAGAATTTTCCATTATGAAAAGTGAAATTTTGAACTCAAATTATGTAATGGACATTTACTGGGGTTTTGTTGCATGCAAAACACTGAAATTAAGATAGCAGTAATTGCTTTATTTAATTTCTTAGGAGAGAATTCAAAGTAGTTTTTATTTTTAAAATATGATCCTCTCTAAGTTTTATCTCATTCTGCACTTATGTGCTGAAAAAGATGACTCATTTGACAATGGAACAACATTAATTTCACTTCAGAGATTGTGTTTCATTTTTCAAAGAATGTAGATGTTGAGTAATATTTCTAAAGAGACTTACTTTAATGAAAGAAATACGGCTCCTGTGAAATGCATAACTTGCGTACATTTCAATAGGGCAAGAATTGGAACCTTTTCCATTCTTGCCCATTTTGGTTGAAATGAGGGGTCAAGCTGACAGCTCTCTTATTAAGGCTGCATAGTATTTTCTATTGCAGGGCTTTTTTTATTAATTAAAGTTTAATGTAGTGTCCAATCGAAAATATTTATAGTGATGCTGAACAGTGATAGATTTGTTTGTACATCTTCAGATAAAATGCTTATTCTGTTTCTCAGAACAAAAGAGAATCATTGGGTTTTTAGTAGTGTTGATAGGACTTTTTGTATTTGCTCTTTATGTGTTTTATTGAGAAATCCTTATCCTGCTCTGCTTTGGAGGAAAGCCTTTTAGTTAGACAGCTAAATATTTTTTTGCCACTCAGGCCCTTCTTGAGATGGTCTGTCCAGCGGTGCAGAGCAGATTGTTGGTGAGAAAAGAAATTGAGTTCATGTGTTTAAGACTTAGATGGGTGTCTAACCCACTCCATTGTCATCCTTGTGGGCCTGCATTTTCTCCTGATTATTCAGCTTAGCCATCAAGAAGATTGCAGAGCACTTGGTCAACACTAGGGGAAAGTGAGATAAGGCACAAAGTTCTACTTTGATTCTAATCCACAGAAAATCTGGTGTCTTTATTGGGATAATTCTTTAGCAGTTTTTCTTGCTGCTTTTTTGACCAAGCTTTTCATACAAGACTCTGTATGCTTGCTTAGCTTAGGACATGTGGATAGTCTCATTGACTTCAGGGGTTTAGTAGTATAATTGTCTGAATGAAGAATTAAAATTTTCGTAGTAAAACAATGCTCTGATCAACTCTGTTTATGGGAGTGGGCAGGAACCAAGGGTATGCATATGGTCACAGGAAGTTAGCATATGGTCACATGAAGTTACCCTTTCTCATACTATCTTGAGATTCTTTTTGTAGATGAGCTGGACATGTTTCAGAAGAGGCACAGGAGATAGTTGAAGACCTCCAGGAACCCAGAATATTAGAAAAATTCTGAGCAAAATCTTAGTACTTAGTATCATGTATATAGGCAGCAATTATATATCATGCATATCTGAGTTAATCTCTTTCTGTGGTTGTTCATTACTGCCATCGTGACTGTATGGTAAAAAGGTAACCTTTTTCCCCCCACCTCCTTGTCTCCACTAAATAAGATGAGAATAATGAGCACTGAATTTGGGCATTGCATATCTATTTATCATCTGAACTATGATAATTTCTTAAAACCGCTTCAGTAGCTGTGAATTAATTTTTAACAGAGACCGCCTGTGAAGATCTTGCAGCTTTGTACATTTATCTACAGGATGCTCTGAGTTGCAAAAGGGAAAACTGGTCACCAAATGAAACATCTACTAATAGAATTTTCTGAGGTGACGTGTACATTTCATTAAATATGTTGGCAACCCTGCCAGGAAAGACAGAACTAGACCTAAACTTAAGTGTGTATGGTGGTAGTTTTAAAGGGAATCGAAAAAGATAGCTTGGCACTGTCTGACACAGGATGGAGTTGGTGAGAAGAGTGAAGAACTGCAGCTGCTGCTTCAGTTAGTTCCCAGTGAGAACTGATGGGTAAGCTGGGAATTCACTATGTGGTCCCAAAAAAATGGGGTTTTTTTGCTTTTGACAGAGCATCATTTACCATAGCAGGGATTTTTTGCTTCTTGTTCAATCATGATTGGTGAAGTGAGAGAGCAGAGTGCATTCCACCATTTCTCCCATGTTTTGTGAGTATAGCACTTTTAAATAATGGAGATTTTGCCTCTTGAAATTAAATGAGAACATAAGAACAGCTGTATTGCAGTTGTGGCAAAAGTCCATTTTACTTGTCCTGTGTCTGACTTTGACTTACTGAAGATACCAGAAATGTATAAGAGCAGGGCAATGTCAGTATGCTCTGGTCTGTTCTGCCAGTTTCTATTCATCTTCATGTTGCAGTTTTCGTCTGCCAGAAGTGAAAACCATTTTTAATGGCTCTTCATGAAATTTGTGCATGGATTTATTTTTGAACTTGTTTAAGGCTGCCATGCCTACATCTACAACATAATTGAGAAATTAGATTTTGTAATTTATTAATGGGTTGGGCAAATCTCCCGGTTTTTTTTTCTCTTCCCACACCTTCAGTCTAACAATTTAATGCCTCGGAATTTGTATGTTACGGTCAGCAGTTGTTTTCACTTTATTAATACTCATTACTTTAGGGATCTTTTGCACTTTTCTTCCCTCTAAGCTAAGAAGTCCTAATATGCAGCAGTTCTTGTTGCCATTCTGTGCCTTAAAACTCTGCTGCTGTTCTGTGTGTCATTTTTGTGTTTTTTCCTGTATTTGGGTAAGAAATGAGAGGACAGAACAGCAGTCAGTATTAAAAATGCAAGAGCGTTATGGACTTACAAATAACAAAATGATGCCACGGATGTGTCGCTTCTGTGTTCTTTTCTGATAATTCCTATATCACTCTATTTTCAGTTTATGGTTTTGGGGCCGGGTTTTTGGATTTTTTAAGATGGCTTCTGTACATTGAACTGATGTTTTATAGAACTGTTTATTGCAAGTCCAGTAGCTCCCTCCTAACTGGACAAATTCAGACAGCTTTTTTGTGTACATTAAATTAGTACTGTTTGACCCTATATGCAACTACTTACGTAGATTACGTTTCAGGGGTTATTCTATCGTGCTGATAAAAGTATTCGTTATGATTCAGTATTTTGAATGCTATTCTTTTGTTGTCTTTTGTTCTTTATATTTTAACCCCTTGTCAACATTTAACTTTACATCAGTATTTATTCCCTTGTTAAATCATTTATTAAGAGTGCTGAGGAGCAGTTTTTGGTACGCCAGTATCCCAGTGATTCTGGGATTCTCAGTGCAGAGAGCTCTTCTCTACTTTATATCTTTTGACTTATTTCTTTATCCATATGAAGCTGTTCCCCTCTTAGACTGTGGTAGCTTAGTTTCCTTCAGAGCTTTCAGCTTCAGGGTGAGACATCTTGTTGAAATTTTTTTTTAAGTCAGAGATTAGTTTTACATGGATCTTTATTCATCCTCACTTCTCCTTGAAGAACTCCTGTAGATTAGAGAAGCCTTACTTTCCTCTGTGTAAACTGTTCTTACTTTTTGATGGTGTGTAACATTTTTCATATTTGCCAATTCCAGGGTTTAGCTTTTCAGCTTTTATGGTTTTTACCAGTTTGCTCTGTGCTGGTGTTAGACTTCGCAGGTTGTTTATTGGATTCCCCCAGAATTTTATAAAAAGTTATATTTTACTTTGACATTATCCCTAAAGGAGCATCTTCAACCCAGTAGTTCTGTGCCTGCATAGGTTTGCAAGATTTAACTCTTTCATGACTAACTTTGAAAATTCTCTGAATTCTGGTAAGAATACATGCATTATTGTGGTTGTATTTGATTATGTGCTATTTTTGACATCTGTGTAATTTTTTTCCTGTATCTTTGTTGTAGCTGTTTACACTGCTGTTTTGATTTGCATATTGTAATTTGAAGGAAAATGTTTCACTGTATCAAACTCTTAGAGCAAGTGTGTGTTTTCTGAAGTGTTAAAAAAAGAGAAAACTTTCCTTTTAAGATGAAAAGTATAATTTATTTAATGCTGTACTAGTTATACAGATAAGAAATTGTTCCTTTCCTAGAGATGTCAGTCCCTGAAAATTCTCCTACTAATACTTTCTTTGCAGCCATGAGATTTAGAACAATCTTAGGCTCTGTCTTGGTATGTTTTACTAATGAAATGCAGAAGTTGATAAATGTTCAAGTCTTCACTTCATTTTGTGTCTACTCAATGCTAATTAAAAAGAATCATGACAAATGGAGGATTAGGTCTTACATCAGATTGGGGATTATTAGTCTTTAAAAGAAACACCTTAGAAAGGTTCACTCCTTAATAATTTGTCCATACTGAAGTACCTTAGTCCATATGATACTGATTACAGTATTTCTTTAAGATACATATATCTTTCAATTAAGAATTCTGGATTTACAGAATTAGCCAATAACCATTCTAGTGTTTTGCTTTAAACTCTGGAAAATTGATGGGGGAAATCTATGTCATAGTATCTGCGTGGTCAAACTCTGCAGATCTTGTTACAGCACTGAAGATTTTGCCCTTTTTACTTAAGGCGGAAGGAGAAAGAAGATTGAGTTCATTTTGTATGAGGCTTGTTCTACGAAGTCTTATTGTCATGATGCGAAGAACTGAAATGTACCCCTTGAATGCTGTTTTTTAAGTCTTTATCAATGTAATTGTTGTGACTATTTTAGTAGATTTCTTAGGAAAAACCTCTGAGGTTTCTCAGGAAAACCTCCTAGATTTCCAAATAATCTCAAGTCCCTGTTAAAAATAAATTTCTCAAGAATATTCTTGGTGGACATGAAATTAGTAATTGAACAGATTTGTACCCTGCATTTTACAGCTTTTTTAGTATCTTGCACTATGTTCACTAAAAGTAAGTTTGTATTTTGATATGTGAGGTTTTTAGTAAAAAGGGCTTTTAACATAATAAAACATGAAATTGCCTGGCTTTGTTTTATCAGCTGGTTTTAAGGCAAGTAATAAATTGGAAATATGATATAAATACTAGGTAAAGCTTCTGTAGAATTTGTATAAGTCTGGCTTTACTTAACAAATAACTATTTTTCTATGCTAGAGTGGTTATTATTGTTGGCAGTGGTTCTGTGAAGTAAGGCATTTTGTTTAATTTGTATGGAAATAAAGAAAAATTGATGCCATGAGTGTAAGTTGTCATTAGTTATGCTACTGTCCTCAGTGAGCTCAGGGGTAATATAAACGAGAACAAGAATTAGGAGTTTACAGCACACAAACTGGCCCACGTTTTGGTTGTAATGCAGGCCTTTTTGTATATATTTTTCTTAAAGTACTGACTACTGGAATTACTGAATTTTATTTTTATTTTTAAAAAATCCTGATAGGCTTCGTGATTCAAAGAAAAACTAGGAACTCAGATGGAAGACTAGGCTGTAAATACCAATAAAAGCAATAGTAGTTTGTTTTCATGTGTTTATTTTTTTTCACTTGTCATATCACTCCTATGAATCACAGATCTGAATGCTTCAGATCTACTGAACACCTCTGTGCATATCTCTTGGCTTTATGATTTTATTCACGTGATGGAAAAACATTAGAAATTGCTTTAATAAAACTCTTCATGCTCACGGAATTCTTTCCAGTGGTTTTAAAAAGACTTTCAGAAATTCTGTGCTGCTAGACAACATTTTGTTCATCCTCAGGATGTCAGCACTGTTTTGAGTGGCTGAGCCTCTCTTTTGTAAACTCAGAGTTCTCTGTAAATAAACTTACCTTCCAGCATTTTTGAGGGTAAAGAGAGTGCAGATTTCGAGCCCGGATGCTGCTTTATTTTTGGTGATGAGGAAGGCAGATAAAAAAGGGAAGCTTTAAATACTATTTTTCCTGTGTAAAAAATGTAATTTTGAAGAAATTTCATGGGAATTGGTGCAGAAGGGAGATTCTCTGAAATGTGTATGTAATTCATTTAATTCCTAAGTGCTACCACCAGAACACGTTAATTATGTCTGATGCTTTTGTCCTTTTTATTTGATTGTGTTAGATTACATGCTTGCTATATATGAACATCAACTTATATTTGTGACTGGAAATAGTTGTAGCTTTTAATAAATTAATGTCTTGAGGCTCCTGTGATTTATGTTACTTGGGAATGCTGCGGTTAAGAAATAAAGCAACCACGGCGAAAAATCTGTTTCCAGACTCTTTTGGAGGACTGACTTGGATGCAATTGAAGGACTGGCATTAGAAATAAAGAGGAGAGTGACTTACATAGACTGTTTTCCATTGCAAATTAAGTTGTCATATGCATTGATTGATTTTATAGATTTAATAGATTATTTCAGTTCTCAAGGGTTTACTTTTGATCAAGGTCTTGATTTCTTTAAATTTATAAATAACTGAGTTGTTAATCCAAGAGCTACATTTGAAAAGCTACATTTATAACATCAATAGTCTGTTACCTGCAAAAACCCTTCGGTCTTCATGGGCTGTAATTGCTTGATGCATTCCTTTGGCTGGGCACGCCATTCTCCCCTTTCCCTTTTCTCATGTTTCAGGCTCAGTGGGCAGGTCACTGGGCTGTGCATAATGTCAGCTTTGGGTAGTAGGTTAACACTGCCCTGGTGTTCCCACCATAGCAAGGGGGTGACCTGCTTTACAAAGGCTTTGAGAGATCCGTAAAATGTGACAGTGAACAATGGTTTAGATTGGGGTTTTTTTGGTTGTTATTTTGGGGTTTTGTTTATAATAGTAGCCTGATAAACTTGTGGGATTATTCTTTTTGAATTTAAAGGAAATAAGTTTAATTATGCTGTTATCTTTATTTTTAAAAAAGCAAAAATAAAATAGTGTGTTACTGTGTGATAAATGTTTCAGCAGTTAAAATTTCCAGTTATGGCTTTTAGCCAAATGTCTCCCAGTAAAAGTAGAATTATGTATGTAACTTCACAGTTTGCAGTTTGACAAAAAAGCAGTGGAAACCACACTGCCTGGGTTCTGATTTGGCCCCTGATGAGTCTTTTCTTGGCCTGTGTCTTATGTTTACTCAGAAGAGTGAAATATTTTTTTCCTCACTTCAGTTGTTTTCACTGAATTTTCATTGAATATGTGTTTGCGAGTGAGATAAAGGGGATGAACTAAAAGATAAAAAATATTTAGGAGAGTAGTTATGTACAAACTCTAACATATTAAATAGGATGAGAGTTATGAAGGGAATAAGGAGTGGGACTTAATTACCAGAAAAGTTTGCTTTATATTTTTTGTCATTAATGTTATCTCATGGAGAAATGGCATATAAGAGAGTGTGTACATGTAGACACCACACATGCCAGATCATCTGTTGTCCCATGTCTGACCACAGTGGTTATGATCACCCAAGAGCATAGGGATTAGAGGCAAGGAAGGAGGATGATGGCATTCCTTCTTTGAGTTATGATATGCTGGATTTCTATTTTCCTTTCATTCTGTCAGATTTCTGATCTGATGACTTTCAGGCTGCCTGAAGTGTGCTGTTTGCTCCCAGCTGGGAAGATTCCTTTGTTTTGAATCGCAGCTCAACTGTACGTTGATATTCAGTAGGTTTGAGTATGGTGCTGATAACATCAAGGTCACAGGTTTGATCTCCGTATGGACCATTTTTGTAAGAGCTGGACTCCATGAGATCCTTGTGGATCCCTTCCAACTCAGAATAATCTGTAAGATTCACAACACCTGCAGGCCTGAAAGCTGTAACCAGCATAACTCAGAAGGTGAAATACTGGACTGAAGTGCAGAATAATCAACTATTAAAATCCTGTATATCTTTTCTCCCTCTGGTCTCTAACAACTTCTATGGACTTCAACATTTTAATACATTATAATTTTTATAACTAATTTTTATATTAAGTTGAAAAATATTTTCTACCCACATGTCAAAGTACTGCTCAGTTTTTGCCATTGCAATGGCTGTTTTGTATTCCCTTTACACTGCAGAGCTTGCTTTGTGCTCCAAGAATGATGAGAGACTTGTTTAGGAAACTGGTGTGTATTTAGCATTAGTTAAAGATGGCATTCCAGCACTTCAGCAAGGGTATTTTTAGGTGTCTGAAAGCCATACTTACACAGAGACAGCCAAGATGCATCTGTGGGATTCTCTAGGACTTGGTCACCATTTCTTCTCTATAGTCATGGATCTTGTGAATGACAAGGTGGGGGTTGTTGGAATAGCTGAAGATTAGCATCCCCTGCTGTTTTGTAATTATCAGAATCTGGACAGTCATTTATTTGAATGAAATAATGCATACAGTTTGTTCCTCCAAAGAAAAGCATACATAATGTGATTGTAAGAAGAGGTTTTCAATCTCTCAGTGGGATGTCATAGGGTATGTTTATAAACTTCAACCTAGCAGTGTCTCTGCAGTGGAATTCCACTGGTATTGAGATAATAATTTGCACAGTCAAATTACTTTCCTTACAAAAACCCAGGGAATTATGAGGCCTAATCCTTTATTAATGTCAACCCATAGGCAGCAAGAAAGCGTAAGATTGCCATTCGAAAAGCCCAGGGGAAAAATCTCGAGGCCATCCGAGAGCTGAATGAGTATCTGGAACAGTGAGTGTCTTACAAGAATACAGATTGTGTTTTGCTATTCTGATAAATCTTTTTAATTAAAATGGAATTTGCATTTAATTTATGCTTTTCTTCAGTGCTAGTCATTTACAGAATCCCTTGCGCATTCTTTCTTTTTCTCCTTTTTTCCTCTCTTGTCTTCTCTATGCAGATTTGTTGGTGACCAAGAAGCTTGGCATGAACTTGCAGAACTTTACATCAATGAGCATGAGTAAGTTGTTTGCTAAGTCCACATATAAACTGTTAATTTGAAATCCACTTTGTGTAAATCAAAAACCTCAGGGATTTTTTTTTTTAAGGACTAGTGTTACAAAGTATGCTGTCCCATTTCCAATAAAACAGCCCTCAACTGAAAATAATTACCAAGGTTATTTGGCTACCAAATGCTTTAAAAAGGCATTTGATTTTCTAACATAAGGAGTTTATTTAATTGCTTGTATGTTTCAGTAATTTAAAAAATCTGATGTTGAAAAGGAGTGGTTTGAGTGCAGCAGGGAACAACACTTACTTGCCATCATTTTTTGTTCAAGTGATGTATTTTACTTGTTAGAGATGTTAAATTCTCTACTTCTAAAATCAATTGATCACAGCAACCAATATTCCAATTTCCTTCTAGCCTATCTCTCCCAGAATGTTTAGTAACCTTTTTAAAAAACCCCACAAAGCAAAGCATGGATCCAGAGTTGGAGGCATCTGGTCGCCTGGGTACAAAACCCAATGCGGTCAAGAATGCTGAATGTTGTAGTAACTTGCTTATTGGATATTTAATGTTTTTGTTAGCTTTTTTTATTGCTGTAGTGACAGGAGGAAATCCCAGTGTGAGAGGATTAGCTCAAAGCCTTAGTGCAAGTTTTCTAATATCACAGCATTAATTCAAACCTCCACCCAAAGGCGTATCTTTTTTCCCCCTCTTTCTTTAGTTCTTCAGCCCAGTCTGAATTATATCACATTGTTTCCTTCTTTCCTTTTCAGAGGGTAGTAAAAGAATCAAATTGTCAAGGAAGAAATATCCATTCTCACTGTGATGAAAAGATTTTTCCCCAGTCACCTCTCCTTGGCGCACCCCATTCTCAAAGAACATCATTATTAAACTCTTTTAAATGATGACTTCAGGAAAAATCTAGAATTTTGATACCCACATTTGCATTTGGTTGGGGAAATCTACCAGCCACTTTTCCAAGAAAATAGCTACTAAAAAAAAAATTAACTAGAAAGATATTTAAGCTTGTCAAATCTGTTAGTACGAAAGTGAATGATAGAGTGGTGCAAATATACGCATTCCATTTTTGGGTTGGGGGCTTTTTGCTATAATCTTTATTATGAAGTTGTGCAATAAAATCCAAGGAAGAAATTGCTTTTGCTTGTGTTTGTCTTGGTCTGTAATTCCAATAAAAAGCAATATGTACAACTTCGGTTCATGGAAAGAATTCAGTCTGTTTGCTGTACTTCTATGTGCATCGTTATTATTTTGATAATAGGGGGAAAATTGGGCTCTTGACTAAAAGCAGCTAAAAGTTAAGTTTTAAAAAAAAAGACAATTCATCAGCTTATTTGTCTTTCGCAAGTCACAGGGCTTGTGAAATCACCATGCTCTTACTGTTGTTCATAAACACACATAGATGTACAAGGTTTACACAGTCCTCAATTCTACCCTGTTCTGCAATGATGACTCTGGCTTCTGCTTTTGGAGAATGAGGTTGCTGCCCTTTTATCTCCAAATTAATGATTTATATAGATACACAACTATCATGACATGCATGTGGAGAAAACCACAATATATTTATTTTAGGATACAAGATTTTACAGTTATAATGCTTGATATGGTCTCATAATTGTTAAATTGCTTTTACTGAGATATTAAATATCCACCCACACTGTCATTATAAACTTTGTGTCTCTGAATTTTGGACTCCTATCAAGTAAACTCTGCAATGGTGCTATCATGTATCTCTAGACAATGCAAACTGCTGGAAATTCTACAATTTGAAAGATTGCAAAGCTAATGTTCTCAAACCTGCATTTTGAGCTTGAATTCTTAATTGTTTCTGAAATCTTTCACTGAAAAACTTCAAGGGACTGCCCTTTACAAATGATAAGTTTTTGCCCATTTGGACAGGTCTGATGCTATTTTCATATATAGAGTTGAATTTTAGAACTGTTCTTAGTTTGGTTTTTTTAATCTCAGTTCTGTGGTTGACTGTTGGCAGATAAAGTTAATTGACAGTGTAAATGCTGTGGTCTGTAGCTGGGTTTATGAGTCCTTGGGTAGCTGAATTTTCTTGGGAACAAAAAGGAATTATTTTGTAGTCTCAGCTCAGTGTCTTAGAGTACCTAATACCAGTTTCTACTCATCACTCTTGCTGATTAGAAACGGCACTTATTAATAAGAGATTAGTATATTAAATGCTTTTCATGAGCTGTTCTATATATACCTAGACCATTAGATTTTGTGTATTTTTTCTGTGTATATAAAGTAAAACTAGGAACTTGCTTCTAAGCATCATTTAAAAATGAAACATGTTTATTAATTGTAAACTGTGATTTTATGGGTGGAAGACTTATATTGTCCTGTAAAAAAACTGAGGCAAAGAGCTGTATACTATTGTTTCATTTCATCACTGTTCTTTGTATTCCACAGCTATGCAAAGGCAGCCTTCTGCTTAGAGGAGCTTATGATGACTAATCCACACAACCACTTATATTGTCAGCAATATGCTGAAGTAGGTATTACAGGAAAATCAATTATGTTTGATTACATTTTTTGTTTTTATGTTGCAGAAGTGGTGAAAATGGTTTCTTTAATTTTTCCCTAGGAGATTTAAAAGAGTACATAGAGAATGTTAACGTCTCATAGGACTGAACATGTTCTGAAAACTCTGTTTTCTTACTCAGTGTGACTAAGCTAAATACAAGAGTTAGAGCAGGAATTACTGAAGATAAAAACTAATTATAAGTGAACTCTTCTTGTTGAAGTGTTTATGCACTTGTCAAATTAAGTGTATGAGAAGTTAAACTTTTCTACAACAATGCTGCCTAGGAGGTTATGATATAGTGCCTGTTACTGTGGATTCAGCTCTTGGAATCCACACACCAAATTCTGCCTGAAGGAGCACTGGCAGAAGAGAGGAAAAACCAGAGGTAAACTTAGAAGTTTTAGCTCAAGGTTTTAGTCATTTGAATTCTTCCTTTTTTCATAGATGATTTTTTTTTCCTTAAATTGTACTGTTAACTGCTTAGAATGGGTTTAATTTTTTTAGTTAATGTGGATAAAATTGGGTTGACATTAAAACTTGAAAGCCTGAGTAGCTTTCTCATAGCAAAAGAGTTTGAATTTAGTGTTTATCCCTTTTTTTATTGATCTAATACATGGAAAAATGAATAAAAAAACTGGAGTAATCCTCTAAGGTTTGTGCGCTGTTTTGCCGTTAAAGAAATAATGAAAGGCATTGTGTTGTTTTGAGGGAACATAGTGTTAGAATGGATTTCTAGTAATCAAAATTTAGACTTAAAGTTTGTGCTACTTTTCAGAAGTGACTATCCCAAGGTTTTAAGTATTTATAGGTGAAAAATAATCACTTTTTAGTCTTGTAGCAGTATATTAATTAAATTAATGCTGGGTTTTTTCTCCTATAATTAAATATTTTAAAATCTATATCTTGCAAAGAACTTGGATTTCTCACAGGCCAGTATTTTGCCTTTGATAGTACTCGCCTGATTTGAAATATCACGTGAAACAAACTTGGAGTGAATTTTTGTAATATCATTGCTTCTGAGTGAATGCCTGAGGTATGAATGACATGGAAGTTTCAGGAGCTTGTCGTTTTTGCAGGTTAAATACACTCAGGGGGGGCTTGAAAACCTTGAGCTATCAAGAAAATATTTTGCACAAGCACTGAAGCTTAACAACAGAAATATGAGAGCGCTATTTGGACTTTACATGGTAAGCATGATTATATGTTTTCCATGTTTATCGTTTTGAATATGTTTATGCAGATGTATTATCCTTTGCCATTTGCTGTTTTGATTTTTTCCCCCTGTTGTTTTAACTTAATAGCTCAGATTAACACTAAAAATATGGAGTATTTTATGTATATTTTGAGTATGGACAATTTTGTGCTGGTAAGTACTCTTTACTTGAAGTGCTCTTAACATTTAAGTTTTGCCTGTATTTTCAAAAGAATTATAATTACTGGCACATGAAGGTAACTTCTTGAAAAAGGATTTAAAGACATGCTCCTCTTTAGAGGATGATGAACTGCTGAAGAATAGCAGCACAGTAGCAGTGATTCCTTGCATAGTGGATTTATTGATATAAGTGAGAAACTCTCTTTGGTTAAGTAATATATTTTATTCTTTCAGGTGAAGATGGGCATAGTTTATGTAGAGGCTTACCTGCTTTTAAAATGTGTTTTCTGATGCTACAGGGAAATTGCCATGCTTTTAATGGCATGTTTGAACATACAAGTAATGTATTTTATATTGTCTCTGGTAACAAAGCAAAGGTGGAAAACTAATTTATAATTCTCACTTTAGGAAAAGCAAATTGAATTAGATGATCATATCCAGGTTTGGTTCTTAACCCAATAGACAAGTGAACTGAAGTCTACTGTAGCTTTAAATAGAACAAACAATAGTTTAAAAAGTCTAGCTAATTCTTATCTGGATGCTGTTTGCAAGTAACTTTTTAAATTTTTTTTTGTCTTTTTCCACTATCAGTGTGCATGAGGCTTGGACCGTAAAGATGCTGAATGTTCTCAGCTTATTTCATACACATAAATTTTATAGTTACACTGGTTTTTGTTTTTATTTTATTGTATTCCTAGTCTGCCAGCCATATTGCTTCCAATCCAAAAGCAAGTGCAAAAATGAAAAAAGATAATATGAAATATGCCAGCTGGGCAGCAAACCAAATAAACAGAGCATACCAGGTTAGTACTTTATTGTTTTATGATACTCTTAACATGCTCTGTAGTTCTTTTCTGCACCTTTATCAGCTGCTGTTCAAGAGGTTCAGTATGACATGTAAATCAGCATAATCTGCTTGGATTTTTTGTGTTCTGTTTCTGTTTGATTTTCTGGAAGCCTTAATTAATATAAGGTTGATAATTTACATTTATTGATTAGTATTATTATTTATTTATTAGCTTTAAACAGATTTTTTTCTACTATTGTTAACTGAGTGTGTATGTAATTATGTTGCATTAGTGTAATATTGATCGGCAAGACTTGATTCTACAGCTATTTTAGTAAAACTTGGTATGTCTTAATTCTTAGAGTGACTGTTATCCACTTGTATTTTACTAGAAAACAAAGTTCTAGAATTTTTATTTTCTTGAGTTTACTCTGACCTTTCAAAATCGTATTTAATTGCCTTAGTATTTGTGACTGAAGTCGGTTTTGTGTAGTTTTGTAGAAAAATGCTTGTTGAGTTGTGAAAACATACGCTTTGTAGGCTGCAGTCAAAGCTTGCTGAAGGTGTTAAGAGTCTTTTCAACTATTTGAAAAATTATGTGTAAACTTTTATACTTCCCATTGTATGATAAGCCTCTAATTCTTTCTATAACTATGAGCAAAAGCATGTTTTAGCTTATAGGCTCTGCTGTCTGT
Organism: Pardalotus punctatus; assembly: GCA_013400915.1. Lineage (NCBI taxonomy): Eukaryota > Metazoa > Chordata > Aves > Passeriformes > Pardalotidae > Pardalotus > Pardalotus punctatus. The sequence goes on from VZTX01002886.1 coordinate 150,688, forward strand.
GCCTCCCAAATATAGTATGTTTATTTGACTCCCTTACAGCTATTCTTAATGATCTGCCAATCAGTGTTTATATACTGTCCAATTCTTCCCACAACTTTTTTTTTTGAGCAAAAGTATTGATATTAAATGCGAAGACTTTGTATACACATAACACTTTTTTCTCTCTGCAATATTTCAGTATGGGAACCCAATATTTAATTTTTTTCTTCTTGCTACTATTTCACAGTTAATACTACCAAATGGCCTTTTTACAAGCACCATCTATTATGGAATTAAATGAGATTTTCCTTTTACAGCCAATGCAGTTTTCTTAATACATACTGCATGTCAGTTTGTTGCCAAGAGTGCAGCTTCTTCTGGTTGACGTGTTTTTGATGTATTCCAACTTAGAGGTATTTTCCATTTCTCCTAATTGGTCCTGTAGCTTCTGACTGCACAGTGAAGAGTATTTTGTCCCTGGAGACATAATGAAACATTTTATACTTATGTGCCTAAAGTTTCTTTCTCTTCTGCTCTTTAAATCTCTCTGCTTTTTATTAATAAACCGTTTACATGCTCGTGATGGTAAGGTGTGTATGAATTAACTACTTTGTCTGATGTCTCATAAATAACCAGGGCTTCTTTTGACTTGAAGTATGTCTGATGTTCCTGTAAACACTGATGGAAAACTCAAGTACTGGAGGATTAAAACCCAAAAAAACCCAGAAAACCCCCCCAACACAAACAAACCCAACCAAAACAACCAAACGCACACAAAAAACCCTCAAAGAATGGAATACACTCTTGATTCATCATTGATAGAACAAAACAGGTTTTCAAAAAGATGTGTGAATTTTTAGTGAAAACCAGTATTTCATGTTTTATATCTCAGTAAAATGAACTGCTTAGATTAGAGTGGATTTGCACGTTTTAAGTAAATATTGTGACTGCAGTTCAAAGTACCAGTAGAGACTTGGTAGCACTTCTGGGAAACAGCTGCTTTCAGGGTACGTCAGAGTGGAAATTTAAAACCAGTGTTGACTGTGAAATGGCCTAGAAGACCTGGAAATAGGGCTGGTTCTAAACATAATGGATGTTTAATTGTGAAAGTTTCTAGTTAATTGATTCACATCCAGATCAGCATACCTGTTTTTTTTTCTTTTCTTTTTTTCTCTCCACATGGCTTTCTGTTAGCATCATAATGTCTCCAATAAAACAAGAATTTTATTGGGAGTGGTATGCTGCTGCGGGCATTTTTGGGTGTGTGGGGTTTTTGGGGGGATTGTTTTGTTAGGTTTTTTTCTTTTAGTTTGAAATTTTTTATTACTCTTTCTGTGGCGTTCTTTTGGATCCTAAATTAAGCATTTGTGGTTGATGCTTGTTAGAACAGGCCATGTTAACACAACTAACCTACATACAAATATACATACATGTGTAAAAACACATCATAACTTCTTTGTGACTTCATATTTCTGTGATACATTGCATGCTTTAGCTGCTCTTGTTAGCTGTTTGGGATATAGAGTGAAGAACATTGTGTATGATTAGAATCTTAGGGGAAATTCAGCTCTTGAGAAAATTAAAGTGCTTGAGCTGAAGCCAGGATCTGGCCGGTAAATGGGGTTCCTCTTCCTAGAAGAGCCACAAGAAGCTCTAGTGAGTACAGCTGGGCAGGATGGCCCCAGCCCAACCCTCCTGACCTTGTTACATGGCTGCAGAAGTGTTTGGCTACTCCAGTCTCTCTGTCAGAGACTCTGAACGTCCAGCAGCTACAGCCAGTGGTGTGGGGTGATGCAGGAGGTGGCAGTTCCCCCTGTGAGTGAGTCAGGGTTGATTTGTTGTTCCCTCGGCGAGGTGAGCAGTTGGAAATTGTCATCATCTGGACCTGAGGATGAGATCTTGGTCACTTGTGCCAGGGGAAGCCCTTACAGTGCTCCTGCCATAGTGGAGGGTATGTCTAGACAGGTTTTAAGCTGGATATTTATGTGATCTCTATAAATCCTCCCCACTTTCCATGCATTATCTACCTGTAAAGTGCAGTAAGAGCCTTAAAAGCTTGTTGGGTTTGACATTGACTTGTTTTATTGGTTGGACCATCTCATACTGCTGAATGAAGTTTTTCTGATGGTCATGTTCATGACAGCAAGATGCATTTGGAATCCTTATTTGGATGTCTAGACAAATAATATGAATTTGTGACTTTAAATTGCAAGTTAATAATGCAGAAAGTTACTTTTGAGCAATTGTCTTGCAGTGAGATCCTTCCGTGTTTCCAGTTTGGATTTGAACTTGAATTACCAAAAGTTTGCTCAATAATTTTGGAAAATTGCCTTTATTTTTTCAAATTACTGGCTATAGTTGCTTTTTTAATTACTTAATTATTTTTTATTTCTTTTATATGCAATTTATTTGAAATTTTTACTGGCCCCCTTCTTTCAATTTATTCTGTCATCCAGGCAGTGTGCTTTGCCACTTGCTTTTTCTTTTCCTGTGCATTTCTCTATGAAATCAGAGAAACTTCTTAGTTTATTGTCATTTAAAGAAATCAGTGTTTGAGTATAGAAAGAAAAACTTATTTCACCAATGTTGGTTAGACTGTGCAGCACTGTCTTTACAGGAAAACTGGTGATAAAGAATAGTTCAAAAATTTTCTGAAAAGCACATATTTTTGACACTCCAGTAGTTAATACACTTATTTTGATGTTAAATATGTAACCATCCATGCTGATTAGTACTTCTCATCTGTGTCTAATCTAGGAGAAATGTAAATTTCTTCAGGAAGACAGAAAGATTTTGTAGCTAGGGCTGCTGTATGGAGCTGGAATTCTTGGCTGCTAACACATCCTCTGGAAAAAAAAAAAAAAGTCATTATTCTCCAGGCTTCTTAAATTTAATTGACTGGGTGGAAAAAAACCCAAATAAAATTTAATTTTAATCTTTTATTTCAGAAGTTAGTGAAGTACTCATTATTCAAAGAATTAGTTTTAAGTTTATTATTATTATTATAAGCTTAGTTTTGCCCTATGACTGGGAAACGGAATCATTCCATTGTGCAGAACCTGAGAAGAACTTCTGTCTGTTCTGAGGACATGAGTCACAGTTACTTCAACACCAAAACAAAATAAGGCTACCTGGTGCTCTTCAATTAGGTAATTGGTTTAGCATGTCCTCTGGTAGAAGCATTTCAGCAGAGGCAGGCGAGTTTGATTAATGCTTACAAAAATCTTTAATGTGATCCTACTCATAGTAATTTTCCAGATACATGCTTCTTGGGTACATTGCTAAACTCTTCTGTGTTAGCAATCTGCATGTTATTTATGGCTGGAGAGAGGTGATTTTGTTACTAACCATTTGGGAAACAGAAAATTAAATCATGATTTAAGAAATGGGTTCCAGCTCAATCAGTCAAATTGCTGTGTAATGCCTGAATAGACAAAATAATTGTTCGTCAGGGCAAATTTGAAGTGATTACATTTCCAAGTGTACTTCTGGTTGTTATGACGCAGAGTTTGGTTTTATTTGTTCAGCTTAAACTACATGTCAGTATCATGAAGGCAACTGCTCTTGAAATTAGCAAGTAGCATTTTTTTAAACTAATGTCATATGTCAATTTTGCTTCCAGTGTCCATGATGAGAATAAGTAAAATTTTTCTTATTTTGAGGCTTTTCTCTGCGTGCTCTCTGTATGTCTTGCCAAGTGTGCTTTTTGACCACAGTATATTTAGGCTTCTGTGCTTTTTATTGCAATTTCTGAATGCTTTGAGTGTGAAACAATTTTTCACTTGAAATTTTTGACTTCTGTTTTTTAACTTGCTTGTTTTTGTGAAAGGATTTGGAATTCCCAAGTGTCTGTTTAATGTGAACAAAGAGAGCATATTTTATTCAATCAGTTTTAGGCAAAAGTTGCTGCTTTCACCTTGGAGTGTGTTAAGAAATCTGGGATTTTCCTCTGCAGTTGACTATTGCATGTCACTATGGAAACTGCACAGCCTGAAGAATGGGTTTATACATGCTACTAGAATCAAAACATGGCACATCAGTTAATCACCTGGAAATATAAAATGTGAAAATACAGTGTTTTCAGTACACTTCTAAGCTGTAAAGTGTTGTCACAGTAACAAAATTTCTCCTAGCAATTTAATTTGAAATATCTTATCATTTACTGTGCCAGAACTATTTTTTAAAAAACTCAGTGTTGATTGGGAATCGCAATGCTAGATTGTAGCCTGGGGGTCAAAAGCAGGTTAACAGGTCCTGCAGCTTGTTGCTGGTGTGATATTACCTGAGTTTGATGACTTAATCTTTCTTAACAGGTCATGAAGAGTTTGCTAAATTAAGTTACTTACAAGAGAGAAGGGACACATTATAAATCAAGGACTAACTATGCAAGACACCAGTGGTATTGAAATAAAAAGCTTCAAATTGAGAATTTATTGAGTGTTTAGATGTTAACATTTAAGTAGAGAATAGGCTGTTTTACTAGAAGCAAGTTTTAGTTACTGTTTCTGTAATTTTTTTGCCACCCCTCCCAATCTGAAATGAAAAACTTTTTAGTGCAGGTGTATCAAAAATGGTTAGGAGTTTCATTTGACTAAAGACCAACCTGGTCAATGAGTCCCCTGTGTTAAATATGGCTGATGAGTGATGGGAATTGTCAGTGTCATTAGAAAAACCCTTTTGAGTTTAACGCGGTGTGGTCAACATTTCCTATCCTTCTGCCCTTTCCTTTCTAAAGCCATTAGTAGTATTTATTAAGCTGTATCTTTCTGTCTTATCAAGACAAACTTTATTTCAAATGTTCTCTGAAATTGCTGTTTTAATAGTAGTCAATAATGAAGTACAATGTCATCACTCATGGTTACTTTGAACCATAAAACATAATTATATGTTGTCTGGATTATTTTATCGTAAATTTTGATAAGTAGAACTTTGTCTTGCTTTAACAAGAAGTAATTTTTCTATGCTTCATAGAAGAAGGGTGATATAGCTTGTATTCTGGTAAAAATTCTGAGTTTTAGTTTTGTGTTTTAAAGTTTGTAGTAAATAGAGTTAATTATTGGTGCTTAGAACTGTTATTTTCACAGGATTTAGACATAGAATTTCTGGTACATGAGAAATAACAATCCTTTCTTTCCTGTTTAGTTTGCAGGTCGCAGTAAGAAAGAAACTAAATACTCCTTGAAGGCAGTGGAAGACATGTTGGAGACACTGCAAATCACTCAGTCTTAGTTTGGCACAGAGATCTAATATGAAATTTTTCAATACCACACTGAACCTGTAATGACCTGTGGGTTATGTTACTCTAGTGCTGTTAAAAGTTAATTTTGTATTGATTAACGTGCTATATAAAATAATATTTTATGAAAAGTAAAATGCCTATTTATTGCTGCTGTAAGAAATGTGATGAATACCCACTGAAATGAATAACTTACTCACATAAACAACATAAAGAAATGACATGCTGCGCATCAGTCTCCTCAGATTTTTGTATGTACAGTACCTGCTTCTAAGCCATAATTTGTAGAAACAAACTTGTTAAATGATTAAAAAAAATACAGTGACTTACTGAACTTGTGAATGGAAATCACAAATTTATATATGTAGATTAATAAAGTATGTTAAACATTTTTCTTATTTGCATAGTCAAGAGTAAGAGCATGCTACAGAGGTACACTTTCTGGAAAATACATCAAGGAGTGATTATGAGTACACTTTATTAGAGAAGAAGGTTCAGTAAGGGTTTTCTTAATGAGTTGACATCTAGTACTGTAGAAATGGAGAAAACTTACTCGTGTACTTTGCTTCAAAGGTGCTGTTGTATTGGCTTAAGGCCAAAGACATTCTTCTCTGTGGTTCTGTGGGCAAATGCTTCCATGTCCGTGTAATTCTCCAGTCAATATGTGCATATTCCCTTTTTTTTTATTCCTTCTCTTTGTCCTTTGTTGTACATGGGTTTCACATGATGAATTTCAGCTGGGGCTCTGTGCTGGTCTCTACTGGTTCTGTGGCCCTGGTAGGGGCACCCCTTTGCTGTGGTGCTTTGGCTTCTCCACAGCGAGCAAGGGGTAGCGCACTGCAAGGGTGACACGAGACAGCTTGTTCAGCTGCCTTGCACTTACTGGAGGATAGTGTTTGTTACACCATCAGTGTGAAGCATCTAGCACACTGTAAAACTGTATTCTGTTTGGCTTTAGGCACTTGTTTATTTGCTCAGATAATTAGTCAAACACCCTGATTCAAGCATTTTGCACTTCTGATCCTTCTGGATGTTGTTCAGATGTGTACTGTGGCAATTCAGTTGCACAGCTATCATTTCATTTACTACAGCTTCAGTAAGATTGCATAACAGCAGCAAGATACCCTTGGCAAATTCCAATAACAACATTGCAATGTGTTTTCATGGCTGTTACCACTATCCAAGATGATTAGACTTTCAAATTTTATACTGCCTAATCTATATAGATGAGTAGGTTAAAGGCTGCATATTAAAATGTCCATATTATGATACTGGTCTTGATGTAATAAAACACAGCTGATTTCCTTCTTAAAGCAGCAACACAAACTTCCTTCAAAGCTTGAAAATAAATATAACAGCTGTTTTTGGCATGAGACTGGGCCTTTAAGAAACATGTAAGACCCAATTCCATGAAGTAGGTTGGAGTTCAGTAGTGACAGAATGCATGCAATGCCATGAGAATTAATTCTATGTGGAATCATAAAATACCTTAATTCACTGCTGTTGAAATACAAAACTGCAAATACTGCGTAGTATTATATTAAATCATCCAATTCTAACTTGGGGAAATATTGCACATCCTTTTATAATAATAATTCACAAACTCACCTCAGAACAGTACTCATGGCTGGATTATATATGCTTTGGGTGGAAAACCAACAGAGTATCATTGAACCTGTGTATTTCTGTCCTAGTCTTTGATTGTATGAGTGTGCCATCTAGAGTTTTAAGCCCTCATTAGTATTTTTTTTCTGGAGTACCTACATCTCATATAACTTGGTTGCATTCTAAAATTTAAAATGGTGGGAAGTTGTACTGAAGGTTAAAATTACTTAGTGCATAACATTTTACCTCCAAGGTATTAAAAACCAGCAGTGCAGTAGTTTTATGCAACAGGCATCTGCTGCTGAAATGTGTTGTATATAAAGCTTCGTTCGGAGGCAGCTTTTAATATAAAAATGTCAGACGTGGGTATTTAGTATAGCAGTTTCTCTGTAAGGAAATTTGTTCTGTTTCTTATTTTTAGTTCTTTGATGAAATTTTCATGTCATTTGACTGCTTAGCACCTTCTTATTTTCTTTACTGCTTAGCATCTCTTTGAAATTACTATTTAGCGCTCTGTTTTCTGCTCGTATTTTGGTGAAATTTCCACAAGAGCTTACAAGTTAACCTTGCAAATATTTCTGACAAATTTGTGTTTACTTCAAGGTTAAATAAATTACTCCTATGAAAATGCATGGGCAGTCTTCCAACAGAACTACTGAATTGCAGCAATGGAAATTGAGAGTATTTTCCGCATTCAAATTTAAAAATAAAGTTTAGAAATCCTCTGTCTTCAGGGGCAGTAACTGCATGAGATGCCCTGCACTCTCAGCAAGAAGGGGCTTGCTGAGAAGAGAAGCTGTCATATAATATGATCTTTGTAAAAGTAATTTTCCAGTTCTAGCAAATGATTTTGTAATGTTATGGATGCTGTGTTGCATTAAAGAATAGGTTTTCAGAGAATGGGTTACTTAATTAACAAATGAACTTCATTATATTCTGTATTGTGCTCTGACAGTGACAAATGCTACACAAAAATATTATCAAGCATTCATTCTCCTCTTTCCAAAATAAAAGGCTATGTTTTCATATTGTTTCAGTTGACACAAAAGCTTGGGACCTTTGCAATGCCGGACTGAAGCGATGACTGTCTTTATTTTCTCAACCAGACTTCGGTAATACTCTTGACAGGGAGAGCTCAGTGCTACCCCAGGAGGGAAAGGTCATGGAAGAGCCACCAAAACTTCCAGTTCTGCCTTTGTGATACAAGTTACTGGTGACTTCTTCCAAACTCTTTGTCCAAATATTATACAATTCATATTATGTAGCTGCAAAAAGCACATCTTGTTTAGAATATATCCCTAAGTCTCTTCAGTTCAGTGCCCAGAATATCTTGCAGTTGCTATTGGAAACTCTATTAGTCAACGGAGGACTTCCTCTTGGCAGTGCTGTATTTGTAATGGCATCTATGCTAGTCACTGCATTTACAGTGGAACTTGTATTTCAGCCAGCCTTAGAAGGGAGGGGAAAAGGAAAGCAAATTAAACTTGACTTACTGGCATGAATTTTTTAGCTTCTTGTTACTTGCACTCTCATCTTCCAAGAACACCAACTGTAGCTGCAGTCAGGTTTGCAATAATAATTCTTGTAATTTAAGAGCTGCTCTATGTTCAGCTCAAAACTCCATTAAAATCTAAACCATAGAAATTCCAGTGAAACAGTGCTATGGGCTGTGCATATGCCCCCATATGCAGCAAAGGACTACTCCCACCCTCCTTCAAGTTGGTGTCAGAGTAGAGGAGCATTAATACAGTTTTGGACTACGGTTTTGTCTAGAAAGTTAATACTGCTTAATATTTCTCAAAATATTGCTTAGTACTTGCACTGCTCAGTGTGTGAATAGAATTTTATGACTATTGCTTAACTACAGCAAGTAGTCTACTGTACTGCTGTCTACAGTAGTACAGTAGACTACTTGAGTTTACCCAGAGATTAGTTATCAGGAATAAATGGGTCATTAATCTACCTGCCTCTTAAAAATGAACAGGAAAAATGCCCCAAACAACAAAACCCAAAAGAAAAAAAACATCCAAACAGAACACCTCCACCAAAATAAAAACAAAAAAAACCCAACAACAACAAACAAGACCAAAACAAACAAAAAACCCCCACCCAAAAGAAAAAACCACAACAACAGAAAAACCCATGAAGGAAAAAATAAATCGACACCAAAGTCACCTGGTAAAGTTGGTTTTTCAGCTGCTGGATGTGAAAAGGAAAACTTTTATTAGTGCACTTCATAGGTGAATTTATTTTGCGCTGTGATGAGGAAGTGCAATTCTTTCAGTGCTTGTCAGGAAGGAAGAAAGGCTGGAGAGGAACACACAACCTGTTCAACCCAATGCCATAGTAGGGTTTCCACTGGCAAGCTGCACTGGGGATCCCAGAGGTGAGCAGTCATGGTCAAAAGCGCTAAATAAGAGTCTGGCCAGCCCAGGGCTTGTGGAGTTGGTGCTCAGGTTCATGTGCTCAGAGACCCAGCACAGCAGCTGAGCTCTGCCCAGCTGCCGCTAGGGCTGCACATTGCCAGGAGTCTCCCTGCCAGGATCATGCTCCTGCTAAGGATTGTCCTGTCGTCTGCTTTACTTTTCTCCTCTTGGCATCTCCACGGCTGGAATCTTGCAGAAGATCCATTTTTGCTTTGGTGGAGAAGTGAGGGTACAGATGTATCAGTTTGCTGGAGTGATCCGGGTTCTGTGAAGATTTTGCACATTATTGCCTTCAGTGACCAGTGCACACATAAAGGTCAGCATGTAAGGCTTTGCATTGGACTGAGTCTGCTCAAATCCTTTTGTGGGTGCTGACAAAGAATGCCTGAGGTTGGACGTGATCCGTTCTGAATGACCTGTACGTGTATGGAAAGATCTGTTGTGGTGACGTGGTGACCGCAGTTTGGGTCTCACAGTCACTGGGCCTTTGTGTGTGTGTGTGTGTGTGTGTGTGTGAAACAGCACAGGGTGAATCACTTCAGGAAAGCAGTTCCAGATGACAGGCCCTTTATCCAAGGTCAAAGAGATGGCTGGAGGGAGGAGGAGCCACCTTTTCAGCTTGAATGAGGCAGCAGATGTCCAGTAGCTCTCTGCCCTGCAGAAGGTGACAAAATCTGCTGAACTTTTGCATTGCCAAAATAATGATAGGTTGTATTTACAAAAAAAAAACGTTGTGCAAAAATGCTTGTCTCCTCATCCCTGTGTATTTTAATTTCTTTCAATGTAACCTTGTTGATCTTAGGGTTCCTTGCAGTATTCGGGTGGCATGTAGGCATCTACCTCAAGGCAGTGGGGAAAAACACATTTACAGTGACTGCTCACATGGGAAGTTTCTGGTGGGCTTCCATCATGGCATACCACAACCTGTTTGCACTGGCAATAGAAGCACTGGTTGTCTCCCAGATGGGGCTTGCTAAAATAAGATTCCTCTTAGGATCAAGGCTAATTTTCCCTAGAGAATGATCTTTTCCCAAATTTATACAGTTTTTTCTGTAGCAAACTTTTAGGTTTTGGGCATGATGTTTGGAAGTGAAACTTTAAACCAGGCAGATGTAATCCTCCCAGGAAGAGACTGCAAAAATCAACATTGAAGCAGTTTCAAAAAAGTGAGCAGCAAGTAAAATTAACCATTGCCTCTGTTTATTTAGGTGATTGAGCTTGACACCGTGGTGTGTCTGACAAGTTGGTTTGTATTTTTTATTCCATTAAATACAGATATGACCCTCAAAGCTGTCACTGCCCGTCTGAGAGTATTTGTTTCAGTTTAGACTTTGAAAAGCATGTAAATGTGGAGAGATCACAAGATGGGCAGCAGTGAAATAAAACTACCCAGTAGAACTGTATCTCTTTCCCTGGACAGCTGTTGCAGTTTATTATGTTTAAGTTAGACTCAAGAATGAAAACCATAAAAAATTATTAATAGATCTATTAAAAGTCAATAGCTTCTGTGTCTGTTTAATTCTGGAATCAGTGTTGTTATTCCTTTTTTAAATTAAATTATTATTCTGTGGGCTGCTTGGCCATTATTAGCAGGCTTTTTTGTAAGCTGGAAATATGTTTGAAAGATTCAAAGAGGATGAAAACTGAGAAATCTATAAATACCCTGGTATTTATGCAATTGAGATAAATTGTATATAAAATGAACACAGAATTTCTGTTTTAAACATTTCAATAACATTTAGTGACTTGTAACAATATTGTAATTGTAGTCATGCCAAGCTTTTTGATCAAAACTTCCCAGAAATATGATGTCTATATGGAGCCAAAAGCTCTAATAGGCTTTTAAGTAAAATTTGATTTAGTTAAGTGAAGGCACCACCCAGACTTAGAAAAGAGCCTTTGCTAATACAGATAATTTGCTCCTCTTGGGAAGCTCCCATATTCAGGTAATTCTGAACCTGATAGCCTTATGAAAGAAACAGCTACAACTATTAGAAAGAGCAGTTTCAAAGAACATCGAGGCTTTTCCACATACAAACCATCTCCTCAGTAAAGCAGAGACGTATATGTGGTCATCTGGGAGCATCTTTGAGAGTAAATCAATACATGATACCATCACTGGAATAGGATAGAGAAGCCTAGGAAGAGACTTATGTCTGTCTTTCTTTAGACCCTTTTATTTAATGTGAAGTTTGCTGAAGAGAAAGCCTTCTGTGAAAGAAGTTTGGTGTTTCAGCTGTTTAAGTACATAACAGAAAGTGAATTTTGGGAGGTGAGAGTCTGACAGGCTGGTGGGTAGCTGGGATCAGTGCAAGGAGCAGTGTCTTTACACTGGTTTCAGGTTGATAATACCTGGGCTTTCCATGCCAAGGCAGTAGGGCCTGGTACCCTGCTCTAACATCTGTGTTTAGGATAAGAACAGCCTTTCTCATGTCTTTTCAATGCCCAGCTGTTGTATTCAATCTTCTGAGTGCCTATATAACATGAACAGTGCTTTTTAAAAAAATTCCAGTGATTTCCCAGTTCAGATGAAATCAATGATCCAGTTTATTCCTTCCAGCTCTAGGCAGCATACATACAAATATTTTGTTCAAAATGAGATCCTGGGCCCTATTCCTGGATTCCTATTTAGACAACAAAATTAGGGATGGAATTCTCCAAGTCATCAAATCCCAGTTGGCCTTGCTGGCACTTTTTGATTTCAAATTTTTTGAAAATCAGACCACATATTTAAGTGCTTAAGTGCTTAGACATGGATTTTATTCTTTAATTTAGGTACCAAGTTTTTAGATTTTATTTTATTTTGTGTCTTTCATTTGCCAGACTCCTAAGTGGAAGCAGAACAGATACTTGTCTGAATCGCCATGGCTCTGTTTGGAAGCAGTTGAAGAGTGACTTTTCAGAGGGCCATCTTCACCTAAAGTAGAGAAAGAAAGCAATAAAAATGATTGCTGACTACTGCAGTAAGTTAGGCATTTTAAACTAAATTAGGCTAATTAAAGCTAACTAAAAGGCTACAGATATTGGAAATAGTATGAATTAGTGAGGTTAGATGTCTGCTTGAAATATGGAAGGTGTAAAAAAGTCTGTGCGCTGCTGGGCTCTGGAGAATCCCTGTGGTCCTTTTTCTTCATGCCTCCATATCCATTCCCACAGTCTCTCGCCTGTTGCTTCCCACCAGTTTCATCTTTTGTGGTGGTTCTTTGGGGCAGGTTCCTGTCCATGTGCTGTGGCCAACTGTGACACAGATGCAGATGGAGGGATGACGTCTGGGTGTGGTTTTTCTGTTGTTTTGTCCTGTTTCCTTTTCAGTGGTGGGTGAGACCTGAGAGTGTGTTCTTTGGCAAAACACGCAAGAAATGTGAACAAGAAATACCAGAAGACTGCCATATAATATTGGCTGTGCTCGCTTACGTCTGGTAACTTCAGGTAAATGAGCCAGAGAAATCAAAACTGTCATGAGGGTGCCTGTCTGCTGTTGCAACCCCTGTGATCAGAAGAAATCTGTGGGACCAGTGTTTCAGTGCCACCATGGGAGCAGGACAGAGGGGAGCACAAACACCCTGAATGAAGAACACTAAATAGATGGGAAGTAATACTACTGAGGACTGGCTAGAATGCAAGAATTTAGTTTTACAATAAAATTGAGGTTTGACTGCGGTTTTTCTTCCATAACAGAAAAAAAAGAAAAAGCCAACAGAAAGCTTTTCACTGCTGAAAAAGCCATACCCACAAGGTTTACTCCACACCGGATTACCAGCAACCTAATGATTGAGTCATTTCCCTGTGTGGTAGGAGGTGAGGGTTTATGTTGTCTACCTGATTACAAGAGACTTTGAACTTGTGTTTCTTGTATTCCCAGCAAGTGACCTAACCATCATGTTGCGGAGTCAAGTCTCTGGCCCAGAGGTGGTTGGTAAAAAGGGAGAACTCAGTATAAGAGAACTTCTCTTGGCAGCTTGAAAAGACAAGAAACCTCGTTTAGACACTTTGCCTTTCTTTCGTGGTGAACTTCATATATCGGCAAACTACTGAAATGTTAACTGAGTTTGAATAAAGTGAGTTATCTTTCAGACATACAAATGCATCATCAAATCTTTAAGATTAATTTAGCACATTGTTTGGCTCAGACATCAAGTGATGTAACTGGTGATGGCAAGGAAGGTGCATGCCATTGCAAAGACAAATGTTAAACCATAACTTCATTTTTCTTACCTGCTTAAGGTTGGTGGATTTTTGGTTTTTTATATGCTTTAAGCAGGGTTAAGTAGATAAATTTCCTTATTATGATGATCTTTCTATGAAAGACACTTGTAAATGCTTTTCTTGGTTTTATTAGTGATGTCATATAGCTCAAGTCATTCAATCTGCGGGGTTATTAATTTTTCCCCTCCCTAAGTAGTTTAAAAGATCTCTGATGCAATCTGTATGCAGAAAATAGGTAACTTTGCTGGAAATTATCTTTGATTAGTTATTTTTCCCTTGTGAAGTGGTAGTTACTCAATCTTTTTAATGACAAAAATCTTATGGGCAATGGTATAGTTCTGTAATGAGCATGAAGCAGCCTCACATTTCCTGAGTTTTGTTACTGACGGCTCTGTAACATGGTTCAGTTCAGTAATTTAGGATTTTTTCTCCTTCAGATTTCTCAAATGCAAAATACAATCAATGAAATCTGTTGTGCCCCAAAAAAATCAGTGCTCATAGGTGTTGCTATGAAATTAATACAGTGCTTATCAGTTTTATTCTGCTTAACTTCGTAAATATTATATTACTACTTGGCTGATCAACAAGCTAAAACTGTCTGGGGAAAGAATTTCTCACAGGTAACAAGAAATTTATGTCATGTGGGTCATTCCAGTCAGTGCTTCGAGTGACAGGAAAGTGTAGGGTAAATTTGGCAGAATTCATGTACATTTTATACCGGCTCCAGATGTTTTAAGCATTCTATGGATTCATTTAAAAAAATGGTCTTTTAATAGTTGAGGTGGTTGTTAGTTTTTCTGCTCAAGCTGAACTTCAATATGATATGAAGAGTTGATGGATATAAATTAGCATGTCCTGCTAATCTAAAACTTTTTTTATTTATCCATGGTTTATTTTCTATAGTTGTTAAGAGCTTTTGATCCTGTAGTCTTCATTGACTGTATAAAAGATAATATGCCATTTAGCTTAACAAGATAAATATATTTGAAATGTGTTGTATGCAGAATTTTTATATGATCAACTGCAAAATTATAGATCAAACAGTAAAGGGATGGGGAATAAAGCATGAAAAAGGCTTGAAAGAAAGAGTGAGAAGTGGTTCTGAATGTTAGTGGGGTCACAGCTAAACCTGAGGTTAATTATTCTCTATACTGATAGTTTGATCAGCTCTGATTTTACTCAACAGTTTTTATTTTCATCTGAATGTGAACTTGATGTTGTGAGTTTCAGGTCAAATATTATATATCATTAAAATACTAATTTATATTTTGTAAATAATTTTTAAACTATTTTAATTTAGAATCATAGGTTTCTCTATATTGAAGGTGCTGCATTTCCAAATACCTTGCAATGAATGGGACACCTGACAAGTCAAGTGTTTAAAGTACACGATAAAATAAGAAACTGATCAAAAATTTTCTCTTATTTTTAAACTATTTTCCCATCACAAGTCCAGAAAGTAAGCAACTGATTTTTTCTTTAATTGTCATTAGGCAGCTCTGGTACAATTTATGTTAAGAGGTTTTGGCCTGTTTATGTGTGCTGAAATTTGCCAAAATTGGTAACGCGATATTCCATCTTTAGCAAGCCTATAGAGCAATAAATAATGACACATGACTGTATGTGAGTGTTGTTAGTTAATTTTTTTTGTGGTGTTCATGAAATGCAACAATCTTCCAACCCAAATTCTGCAGCATTAGGCAGCAAGTTGCACTCTGAACTAAACCAGATGCTGATCAGCTCTGTTCCTATTATCGACTTGGGGCAGAGATGGTAACCAGACCTTATTTGCAATGTTAACATTTGGAACAGATTAACAGCAGTTAGGCTGAAATGAGAAACCTCCACTTTACTGAAAAGGTTCAAAACATGTAATGCTGTAAAAATCAGGATGTCTGTAGTATGTTAGATAGGAATAAATAAATTAACTGTAAGCCACACTTTCCTTTGCAGGATGTGTTGTTTCCAGTTTATGAGTGACTCTTTGAAAGGACATGTTTATGAGGTATAGTCAGGCTTAAGTCCTGATAAACTATCTACCTGATGAGGTAAAGCATATCCAAACTTGCTGTGCTTGCTCACTGTGAGAGAGCCCTCCCCAGAGCCAGGCTGTACAGCAGATTTGTGGTTGGGGGACAAATCCCACATGCATTGGTGAAGTGCAGAGACCCAGGACAGTTTTGACTGCCAGTCTTCTGCTACATTCAAACCCAACGGGGAACAAGCCCCAGAGCTCCTGTCAGAATACATGGAACATGTGGTGGCCCATACATGGCTCACTGTGCTAGGGATGTTTTTCTGTGCCTGCTCGTGGTATCTCAGTGAATTCACGAAGAACTGGAGGGCTTCAACTGGAGTGTACCACTGGCCTAATTCTTTCTAGGCTGAAATGGGGCTAAGCTTCACCACCTCTTTGTGAATGTTGGATAGATATTGCTGCGACCATAAGCTTCTACAATGCGTTATTTCTGGTGTTGTATTACCTTCCTCCTTTCCTGTGCTTTTTTATTGGCAATATTGCTTTAGCAGGAATTGAATAGCAAGCTTCAATTCTAAGGAGAGTATTTCTGTAAAAGTTAGTCAGAGATGTTCCTGGGTTCTCATTGTGTCATCTGCTGCATGTTTTTTCCATGTGCCTAGTTTGAAAACATGGTATTCAGGTTTGCAGAGAGTAAAAGCTTTTTGAAAACTCACATGCAAGGCTTCTATTTAAATGTAGTTATTCACCACTGTCAGTATAGATGTTAAGAGAGATGAAGCAAGGACATTAACTACCCTGGTAATCTGGTCAGATTGTTCATGCAGCAGCCAGGTCAGTCAAGGAAATCACCAACCCCAGCTGCAGACATGGAGAGCTGCACTGGGAAAGAATCAGCAGCAAAGTGCTTTGTTCACGAGTGGAGAGGGCTATATTGGTAGTGCTGACCATTTGCCACTGTAAGCTAAATGGGAAATTAAACTTGATCTTCTCTAATTACATTGAGTAAACTATTGCATGGATTTCAGTTCAGTTTATATTGACTTGGAATGGGTTTTGGTTAAGTATACAGTGTAGCTGGAGGTCTGTGCTGGAGCGGTACCTCTGCTTTGGCTGTGACTTGTGTAACTTCCTACAGGTAGAGTTCTAATCCTTCTCATAGGAAGCAACAACAGGTGTTCCTGTCTTTTGGGAAGGAGTAAATTTGCAGTGACAGGGACTCTGCCCTGTACTGCTCTGGCCAGGTGATCAGCAAGGAGGGACATGTTTGGTCTTCTCCTTTTTGTGATGAGAGAGGAGCCAAGGTGTGGCCAGGTGGAGAAACAGCAGAATGGGGACAAGCACTGCAAGGAAGGATGTAGAAAAACACCAAGACATGGAACCATTTACTACATGCAGACTGGTTAGAGATAGGATTTAAAACATCTTACCATGGGCAGCAAACAAAGGGATCCTGGAAATGATGGGACAAGTGCCTGACGGATGCCATTTCCATGTGTGCTGGGTACATGCTGGTGTATGCTTTGACACACAGTACCCAGGGTTTGCTCCTGGCATTCAATCACAAAAAAATATGTTGGCTCCTAGTTTGTGACCACCTAGCATGGCTGTGAGGCAAGTTCAGGTGAATGAATGGGTTCAGGAAGCCTCGGACCTGTGCTGTAGAGGTCTGCTGGTTTTCCCTCCAGTAGTCCACAGCTGCATCACATAGCTCCTGAGTGAATCCACTTATAGGTTACCTAGGGACATGGGTGTATGTAAACTTCCAACATTTATTATAAATAAATAAATTTATTTATTTTAAATAAATAAACATGAGGAATGTTAGCCATTTTCTTGACCTTCTAGGTATTTCGGCCTAATGACAATTGATCAAGCTGTTATTAAATTACAGGTCAGTGTGAAGCCACCCCTGGTCATGGTGTTACTTAGAAACTCATCTGAATTTCAGTTTGCAGCTGGACCTCTTCTGTGCTCCCCGTACTTAAAATCAGGAAGAATATTTTCAGATGCAGCAGAAAAGCTGGGAGTACTTTGCAAGTAATAGTATTTTCCATGTAAAAGTGAAAAGTAGTGAAATAATAAGCTGTTAGTATTTTTAAGCATGACTGCTTTTACATGGTATATATGAGGAGCACAAAGGAGGAATTAATTTTCCCCCTCAGGTTAGTGGCTATTGCCAAGGAAGCTTGGAGGGAAGTGTTTTATGGCCTGGCACTACAGGAACAGGCAAGTGGGCAGCTCTGAGGCATGGGGGATGTTGCTATCTCTGCTTAAAGACTTTGATCTGAGACTGAATTTAGAGTATCCAGCAAAAGTAAATACACAGTGCAAGATGGTGCAGCAGGAGTAAAATGCCAGCAAATAACTGCAGCTCAGCATGCACATACTGCTCCGGGGCTGTGGTGTTAACATCTCCCCCACTTAAATGGCTGCAAAACAGTTTATGAAGTAAAAGCATTGCTTCAAGCAAGGCAGAGTTTTGAGAAGAAAACTTGAAGTGACACCATTGCACTGAAGGTTTGTTGTGCCTAGTCTTTCATGTTTTCAGTCCTTCACCTCTCTGCATTTCTTCTTCTCTGAGACAGTCAGTGGTTCTGAGGGGGCTTTGCCCAGCTGTCATTTCAGCATCCACAGGACCTGTAACCAGGTCTCATTTCTGATAGTAAAATTTTGCTCATCCTTTACCTTGGTCACTTGGAATGTTTTGCTGGGCAGTGGCATATTTTTATAGGCAACCTTCTGCTCTGAAGATAAAATCATACTATTTCTAACTCTTGCACTTTAACTTCCCTCTCTTTACCTTTGCAGTGACCATTCCTATTATAAAGAGTTCCTTAGCCCTTTAAGCCCTATTTAATATAAACCATTGCTTTTAAAGGTCCATTTTCCCTGTTGTAAGAAATCTGACATATTGGAATTAGTGACAGAATTTTAAATATGGAGGTAATATGCTGTAAAATCTCAGTTGCAGTTTGCATTAGATTTAGGTTTAAAAAGAGCAAAAATGTAATTGAGGGATAGAAATTGGCAATACTCATCGCCTAGGAATTATGTTTCAGACTTTGGAAGGAAAATGGTTTGGCTTAATTTTTTTTTTCACTTTCAGGAACACTGTTATTTTCTGACTTAATGTTTTCAGATCCTGTTAAATGAAAAAAATGTTTCTGGAATAAGTGAATTTTGCAGGTGCTTTGTCCTGGGGTGTTTCTTGGAGTCTTACAGTATGACTCTTGGTGAAAGCAACAGGTCACAAACCCCCATAAAGTGGCTTCCAGCCAGCCAGGAGTGACAGCTGAGGTTGTTGGTGTTTCAGCCACCTTGGTGGGGTGTGGCCAACCTGCCCAGCCCAGCATTTCACAGTGCTGGGGACAGCACTCAGACATCCCTTAGGAAAAAATGTGTTTTATTGCATACAAAGAAGAAAAAGGATTCAGATCTTATAGGCTCAAGGACTAATAATGGTTTGGCATGTTGCACGTATGTGGTCCAATGTTAACTGAAGTATTGACTGGACTTAGTTGCCACAACTGGAACTTAGCTGGACACCCAACTAGTGGGAGAGGTTTGCTCTCAGCAGGAGCTCCCTGTGGGCATCACCATCTCACACAATTTTTATTTATTTGTATATAACAATATATTATTCTTATTGCCTCAGGCATGCATTTGAGTTAGCTATGAGCTTAATTATAAACAAAAAACATATTTTTTGTGCTGATCCTAAAAGGAAATTCTTGTCTTTTCCTTTCCCTACCAATGAAGAAGCAGAGCCCTCCATGTGAGCCACACTGCCCTACCTCCCCCTCCCCAAGGGTCCAATCCCACGCTGTGCTCACACCTCCAGTCACAGCAGCAAAAAAGCTGAAACACGAGTTTGGTGGAGTGAGAGCTCCTCCAGCCAAGACCAACATCACTCTTACTGTCACTGCAAAGCGGCCAGGATCCCTGTCCTGGCACAGACAAGGCAAATTTGATCAATAGGAGTTTCAGCTGCTTCTATTAAAAAGCAAACGTAACCGACCACGTGGTGGTGAGGTCTGAGGTTTCAGGACATTGAGTTGTGGGGTGGAAGTTACCTTGGGAAGCTGAGGCTTAGGCTGTCCCTTACAGCCTCATAGGTCTTGTAGTTACTCCCAGGAACAACCAGCTCTGCTTGGGGAATGGCAAAAATGACCTAAATATGTAACTTATTTTAAAGACAGCCTATGATTTTAGATATATGATTACTTTCCTGCCTTTTGCTTGTTTCACCAAAGATCAATTACAATCTTTCCTGCCCAAATCTTCTTTTTTTTCCAACAAAAAATTGCATGTCAAATGATAGAAAAATGGTTTTGGTGCTTTATTGAGATCATGAACTGCCATTTAGTTTTTTCTTGAAGAAAAAAAAAAAAAGGAAAAAAAAAAGAAGTGTTGACTTGTACTCAAACACATTAATTCTTTAATTTCTTAGAAGCATCTCTGGTTCCCTCCACCTCTTTTTATATGGAGAAACCTTTTCAGGCTTATGCCAGGTCAGATGCTCTTTCCTGCTTACACAGTGTCATTGCAGTGATACCCAAGGCACTGGATGGCTGAGGTGCTTTGTGGAGCACTTCATAACCACAGCAACAGTTTCTGAAATCATCCATATATTGGCTGTGTTGGTAACATCCTGAGGCTGGACCAGGCTCTTAGAAGTGTCTTGGTTTTATTTTATTTTCAACTTGTTAAACATGAAAGAGAGGTAGGAGAAATGTTAGTCAAAAATGAAGGTTTTACAAGAATTTCTCATTCACTTGAAGTAAAATAAATTCTTTACAGCATAACTGGAATGTCTTTGCACATGTTCCAGGATGGTTGTACCCAGCTTTGAGAAGAGAATGGTGCTTTTCCAAGTAACACACAGTTATCTCTGCCAACTTTATGTGTAGCCTTTAGTCAGAGATGTATGTAATTTCTATTTTACAGCTGTCCAGACACACTTTTGAAAAACCTAAGCTGTATACACCAGATGTTTCTTAGTCCAGTGTGGTCTACCTTGGACCTATTCCAAACCTGCCTGCATATAATTTCAAGTCCCAAAAGCCCTGCAGTGCTAGAAGATAAAAAACTGACCATAACTGTACCCTTTCATATTACTTAGAGCTCAGTTTAATTATCTGAAACACTACCAGATATATAGTTCAATCAGGAGAATTCCACCTTAACATTAACTACTACCATATCCTTTTTTTTTTTTTTCCCTAATTTGAGACAGGTTTTGGGTTACTAGCTCTGAATTATGCAAAGTTCAAATCAGTGATTAATATAATTACCTAGAGAAGGTTTTTTTTCCTAAATTGTGAATAAAAGAGTGTGTTTATGTGGTCTTATTGAGAAAGGCAGTCCATGAATTTATATGATTTTGTTTTATGTACAGGTGAGTGGGATATGTATGCATGACTTGGACTTGATATTTAAAAAATATGATTCACAGAGCTGCTAAGCAACCGGCAGTGCTGATGATACCTTCTCAAGAAAGAAAGTTTCTCAAGTTTTTTGAGTTATCCCTGTTTAAGCATTTGCTTATAATCAAATGAATGTTGTAGTGCTTCCCTGAAGATGTCAGTAACCCAAAGACGGCTTTAAATCAGGGCCTTCAGTGCCTGTAAAGTTTCTTTCAGAGCCCTGATTCTGGCTGTAGCCTGACTGAAGAGGTGTTTAGGTTTCTAACCCTCCTTTGTGGGACCTGTGTGCTTTGTAAGCCTCAGCCCTTGCCCTGGAAGCATAAGGATAAGAAATATTCTGAAGTTATGTGGGGACCCCTACTTTCTTTGAACCTTCTTCTCAATGTATTGGTTATTATCTCATATTACAACCATATTTTAATATTTAAAAAAATAGAAAAGCAATTTAAAAGTTTGGTTATTTTGTAGTCATTGCTAATTTTCTTAGTATTTCCCTTTATTGGTATGAATTTTCTGCATATATTGGCTGTGATAAATTTATCTCATTTTTCTTTGCTGTATTTTTTTATTTGCCTTAAACAGCTGTTCCTTTAGTTTTGGATCAGAAAAGAGTTGAGAGAAACAACAAACCAAGGAAAATATTAGTGAGAATTTGTAAAAAGTGATGAGTGATGCCCAAAATATGTGATCGATGGAAACAGCAGCCACTTGGTTATGAATTAATTTTATCAGCATGCATAAGCAAGACCCACGTGACAAATTAGAATGAACAAACACATTTGATTTTGAAATTAAGTATTAAGCATGTTCTTTTTGGTAAGTAATCTGTCTTGGCTGTTATTTCCCTGAATGATGCATTACATTTTAAGTAGTGGTACTGCAGGGTAAAGCTAAATCAGATAAAAGTGTTTAATGAAGGAAGTAGATATTTCTGTCTCACTCTGTGAATAGCTGCTTTTCTTTTGGATTTTTAAATAGCAATAACAACAGTAATATGCAATCTTTCCAGCTAATATATTCTTTTTTATAGATTTCTTATAACCTGCATTAGACCCCTTGCTTCACATTTCTCCTTTTTGATTCAGATTATTTTATATTTCAACTTTATTTTCACCTTAAAATTTTGTGATCTCCTTCATGAGTCAGAACTACAGAGTACTGAAGATTTTTGCCTCTTTTCGTCTTGCACTTTAAGAATTCATTAATTTCCCAAACTGCCTTCACATTTGTGGCTATGGCTCCCTGCTCCACTTTCTCAGTGCTCCATTTGAGCTCCTGCTAAAACTGAAAGCTTTGGGGAAAATAAATCTAAGATGTCAGTGACTTAAAGCCCAGTGCTGTAAGTTTAAGATGTTTGCCTAATATCACATCACCAAAATGGAACAGATAAAGATGAAGTGTAAAGTATATGTAACGTGGCTGGCAGTTAAGTGCAGTAATTGGAGAATGCAGGCAGCAGATCTGGGAAGGTGATAAGGTAAGCAAAAGCTTCTTGGGAAAGGTAAACTGTCTGAAGAGCTGACAGTGATATGCACTGACTGGAAGGAACCCAAAATTGTTTTAGCCTTTAAGCATCCAACAGACATTGAAGTAATTGAGTAATCATACACTCTGGGTCCAGTATTCCTGTCACTGATACCTCATGTGTCTCAGTTATTGGTGTAATTTAAATCTGATAGCCACATAATGGACCAAATTCTCTCCTCTACTTTTCATAAGTTGTCCTATTGGATTCAATATGAAGAATGTTTGCTTAAGTGCAGTGAGCAGGATTTGTGTCATGAGGCTTATTTTTCTTGTCAAAAGTGGTATTCCCTGCTGTATGTATTCTATAACACCATAGAAGACAAAATACTTATTCTAAAAGAAAATACCCTGAAACACCATAGATTAGTTTAAATTCTCAAAAAGGTGTAAGCTTTTCTGTTTCTTCCAGCGTTTAGGCACTTTTTCTTAGTGTTTATGCCAAAAATTGTCCCCAAATCTCCCTTTTGGTGCCAGCGTTTTGAAAGCGTGTCAGATTCTGCACTGTAAAAGATGACGCCTGCTCCTATATATTTCTTGGAATGACAGCTTCTACCTTTCAAAGGTCATCTGGGTCAGAAATTTTCATTAAAAAATATTTGAGTACATGCCACATACCTTGTCTGCTTATTCAATCTTAATATTCAACAAAACATTTCAATATTGCTAAGCAGCCAGATCAGAATAAGCTCATTGGAGCATGGGAACATCTTTTAGTGCTGGTTTTCTATATAGCACCTCATACACTGAGGCTCGGGGTGCACAGGCTGTGCGGTGGTGCAGATAATAAATACTGATCATCAGGACAGCTCTAAGGTGGGACCTGTGCAATGAGCACACACCTTTGTGGAACAAGCCAGCCCAAATTTGTCCTGTAAAATGGGTGATGGGCTTGCATGTGTCTCCCTAGTACTAAGGTGGTGGATTAATTTGCATGAAGTGTTACAGGACTGATTAAAAGGATCTGGTCAGCCCCACAGCCTGAAGTGGGGGGCAAGCCAGGCCCACAGCTCAATGCAGAAACTTGGCCCTTGTAGAATTTTCCCAACCAGGAGTAGATATGCCATGGGGGAAGCTTTTCTTGAGATTATGCGAGTTAGTTAAGTTTGGGATTTGTCCAGGAGGTTTATTTTGCAAAGTCCCCCCCTCTACATGTTTCCTTCTACTCTCTCCGCTTTCCCCAGCAACAGGGCTGCTTTCAGGTTGGCTCTAGCAATGTAAAACTAGTCTGGTAAACTAAATTACTCTGAGCAATTCCTAGTGAACTAAACAAGACACAGCACTGCTGTGCAGTCATACCATGCAACTGGTAGCACCTTCTAGCCTGACCTGGGCTGTGACAACCATCATTTCTCCAGGGAACAATGTCCATGGAAAGGGCATCCCCAACTGCCTGGGGGACAGGGTAGCCGAGGAAATGTTCCAAAAGCCAGAGGAGATGAGAGGACCCTCTTGGAGGAGAGAGGGGCAGGGTACAGCGGCATTGACATGAGCTGTGCTGTGCCAAGTCAGAAAACACTCTGGCACATTGTTTGCAATAAAACAGCAACAGATGAGTGTGCATTTGGGGACAGAAAATTGTCCTCTGGTTGTAACCTGATTCTGTTCATTGATGCTCTGTACACACCTATCTTGTCCCCTTTATACTACAATGCAGCCTGCCAGGCTCTGAGACTCCCCTGATCATCCCTTCTGCAGACAGCAGCACCTCATGGCTGTCACCCATCTAACTCACAGATCACCTCCCCACATCTTTCAAAGCTTTCACTCCTGAAAAGAGGACTGCGTTTTCAGAGAGAAAGAAGGGTTGAAGTTGCCTAGCCTCTCTAAGACATGACCCTTCCTATCTAACAGCACTGCTAAAGCTCGCTCTGTAGCTTTTGCCTGCTCATGTCTTGATCTCTGCAGGCTTTTTCTCGGTATGGTAAATGCAGCCTTGCTCTTTGCTTCCATCGACCATACTGCTGCATGGGTCATCCTTCAGCCTTGTTGCTTTGACCATGACTCTTCTCTCTGTAATTCTTCCATGCTCCCTCTTTATCATTTCAAAAATAAGCTCCTTTCTTTCAGTTCATAAGACTGGTCCAAACTCAATCTTCATCCTGCCCATTGTCTAGTAAAAAGGATCAACTCTGCCTTCCTTCCCCCTGTGACAGGTTTTCAGACAGACACTGCCAAGCTCTCTCTTGCTGTCCTGCAGCACGGACAGGGCTCTATCCACAACCCCATTCCTTACAGCCATGTCCACATCTTCATTTTACCTGCTGCCAATGGAAAACTAGACAAATGTGAAGCGTCACTGACTATCCATACCTCATATTTATACTATCTTGCCAATCTGTATCAAGCCATTGTTTTTTGTTTTAAATGTGATTGTAAAAATGAGGTTTGAAAATATGTTTAAGCTTGTCAGAACTGTACATTTTAATAGGACATATGAAGCTCAATGCTTTTTCGGATTTGGGGTTAAATTCTTCTAGAGGAGGGTTGGTGTCTTATTTAAATCAGACAACTCTAGGAATAAACTCTAAGGTGTTATTGTAGCACAGAGAGTATTTTTAAAAAGTAATAGTACTTGGAAAAATACCTGACCCTACTTCATTCTGCAGGAAATATACCCTATCTTCTGCTGCCTCACAGTGTTTGTCTGGTTTTGTATGTACTGTTACACTTTTGTTGATCTGGAATAGAAGCACTTGACTACTATTTCTGATTTCAAAGTAGGTGTGGATACCAGCAATTTCCCAAGATGTCTTTTTTAAAGTTAAAATCAAAACAGAGTCTGGTTCAAGGATATGACTGAGAGGAAATGGTACATATTTTCTCTTGTTTAATTCTGAATGCTGATACAAAAAATTCTAGAGCCAGTCTACCCAAAAAATTTATTTTAGAAAAACTTATTTTTTTAAAAAAGTGATTTTTGTGGCAAGTGGTTTTCTTGCTGCTTGCTTCCTTTTTTTGCAAACATACAATTAATTTCTTCAATGCAAATAATGAACCAAAAATCATACAATATGTATGATTTTTTGCTAAAAATGGAACCAGTTGCCTTAGAGATTTGTAAATGTTGGAATAATATATGAGATCGTCTTTCCCAGTCCCCTGTAAAGCTTAGACTTTTCCATTGAGAGATGTCAGCTGAGGTGATTATGCTGTGAGCAGACTAAGCCTTGGGATTTCACAGCAGATCTCAAATGTATTTAGTAAGACTAATTAGCTCATTTTAAACAGGACTTTGGTTTTTTTTTTCAAAGAAGAGCACATTTATATTTTTTATAGTATTTCTATAGGACCAGTTCAAGGTAATTAAATAGAAAAACAATGTAATAAATTCTTGGAAACAATCCCCTATAAATATTGGTTTATCATTTGGCATTCTCCTCTCATTTCCACCGGATACCAGTGGGATTTGTATATCCGCTTCCTTTATGTTTCTAATTAAGAAACCACGTCAGATTTGTAGAAAACCTACACAATCTGTCACTTTGACTGCTGAGGAACGGGCATGCTTCCCTGACCCCTATCCCCATCAATCTGAATAGATCCAATTTCTTTGATTTATATCGAATAGAATTTCATTGGTGGCTACTGCATAAATCTACAAAGACTTTCACATTTTGTTTCACCTAAACAATGATTGGATGGAATGTGTCTGTTTAAAAGTGACCTTGCTCCAATATTTGAACTTTGGCTTATAACAGGGGAGAAAGAGGTTTTAGTTGTTTTTGCTCCCAAAGACTCACAAAAATCATCACTGAGTTTTCCAAGGTATTTGGTTCATTCAAAGTTTTTCACCCAAAGTCTGACATTCCGTCATGCTTAAAATGCAATTTATTCAGAAAATGGCTTCGTTACTGTAAGAAGACTAATTGCAATAAGGTTATTGCTATTTTTAAAAATCATGTTTCTTCGTAAAAACATGCCTTGTGCCAGCACTACACAACTGACAAAGTCAAGCTGAAGTGCTTTAAAAATTTGAAGACATTTGATTTGCTTCCTTATAAATCTTGAGGTGAGCATTTTCTCTTCATTGGGCTGGACTTGCAAGGGGCTCAGAGCCAGTGGCAGGAGGGTGGCAGGGCTGTAATTGCGCTTTGCACTCCCATCCCCACAACACCTTCATAAACCAAACAGCCCAAGGGCAGGCACCAGGCCAGGCTGTGCCCAGGCAGACCCTTTTCATCCCCTCCTGCCGACTGGGACAAGTCCTTGGCATGAGTTGTCCCTGCAGTGTGACCGACAGTGCCTGGCCGAGTGCTACCTCGGCTGGGAGCAGCCTAAAGCTCAACAGCAGGGACAGCTTCCTGCTGGAGCTTGACCTGCTCCTGGCCCGGATTCAGCTCCCCAGATAGTGAGGGTCGCTGCTTTGGTCCCACCAGAGACAGGGCTTAGAAGGGAGGAGGAGCAGGGGGTGATGCCCCTCACCTCTGCTGCTCCTTGGCTGGCCCCATGTCTTCTGACACTCGCATTTTGAAATGATACTTTACATCCCTTAATCATATTACACTTCTTGTTGGCTTAGGCGGAGCGGGAGGGCACCCAGATTGTGGTGTGAGTCCTGATGTGATGCTGCCTTAAATCCTGCCTTTGTTTGCCCTGATCCCAGGTATGTCTGTGTGGGAACTGACTGGGAGCAGGGATGGTTTGGCTGCCCAGCACTGAGTGCCTGTGTGCACAACACTGTTACCTGCAAAGGGGAGCCACACTGTGTTTTTGGAGCAGCAAATTGTGTGTACAGGTATCTCTATGCATGTGAACTAGGCAGTAGCCAGGGTTCTCCCTGCCTCAGAAAATTTTGGAGGGCCCATTCAGCTGATACAAGGAGATGTCACAGGCTAGATATTACCCCCAGTGCACAGCCCAGAATTCGATGGTGCAGGTGGAACTGTCTCAGTGGCAGAAAGCACACCAGAGGCACATTTGCATCATCAGCCATCACATCATTTACAGCATTCACAGACAGTCACAGGCTGCAAAAGCATCTGAAAGATTCAATGTTTCTACCTGAGAGTTTTACCCACTGTTTACCTCACCCCAGGGACCACATTTACCATCCATAGCATGAATCGGGGTTCATTTTCTGTTCAGGACCAAAACCCATGCTTGTTTATTCTAGCTTGCCCTCCAATTGCAGAAGGAGTTGGGGTGTCCGCACAGACAATCTGCTGAACCCCAAAACCAGCGAAATCAAAGTAGGGCTCAGTTTAGGTTGACAACAATTTAGTTTCCTCTGCATTGATTTGAATCACACAGTCAAAGGCAGCTTGCCATGAGGCATTTTTTATGAAGCCTTCCAAAGCACTCTTTTTTGCTTCTAAAAGAGAATATTTACCAATGAATCTTTGGTGTTTCTGAAGATTGCTTATTTTTTTGGTGGTTTATTCAGTGTTTTTGCATACTCAAATGCTTTCTTTCTGGTCACTGTAGTGCTAATTCCCATTCCAAAGCACTGACAAATATGATTTTTGTTAGGGCAGGGTGTGGTGCAGGGAGCATTTCTGTAGTGCAAGATTTCCTTTCAAGAATCTGGAAAAGTTAAAGTCTTTCTATGGTTTTCGAAGTATGTAGATGGATCACCACGGGGTTCCTCAGGTTCCACGAACAAGCTTCCCTGCCAGAGGTTACTTATCTGGCATTTAGCATCTTATCACTCTCCTTAATTATGGGTACTGTAAAATTCTTCATCTAGATCAACACATTACATGTAATTACTTACCACTATGGAGTCCTGCATCATAAACTAAGATGTCTGAGATGACATATAAAAATTTTTATTCCAGAGTTGTAAATAACATCTCCAGCCACTAAACTGGAATGTAATTTTAACACTCATGTTTCTTTAACTGATAATTCCCTTAGTGTCCTTTTACATCGGTCATATGTCTTCTCTGTGTCTGATCCTGCTTTGCAAACATACACATTATTGAATTCTGCAAAAAAACTGATCACAGCCTTGACCCAATGGCTGCATGAACATGCCTTGATAGTATAATTTCTGTATTTCAATCTTTGCATTCTTTGCTCTTTGCGTTCTTTGCATCAGACAAAAAGAGGACAGAAGCAGTAAAAATGAGATGTAGATGTTTCTTTGAATATGCTTTGTCTCCAAACACCTGCAGAAAGACTCCGAGCAGCCCACTGAGGGCGATGCAGCAACAGCTGGGAATGGCACAGAAGCTCTTGCAGATGCTTGGGGATGGTATTTGAAGTTGTTCAGGAATGCGCCATGTGTGCAATCTGCCCGACAGAAGCTCAGCCGCCAACTGTGCCTAACGAGATGCTAACGAGGGTAAGGCAGGGAGAGAAGCAAATACACAAACATGAGACAGACCCTGTGTACCACCCTTCGTGTACCCTCGCTCCTGCTGCTCTTGGTCTCACCTGGGAGCCGCTGGATGAGCCAGCAGTGCGACTTCCCGTCAGTTTAGGGTTTTGTGCCCTGCCCAACCCTCCTGTGTGAGTGGTGTGTCACAGGCCTAGGGGCAGACACGGCAGGATGGAGCATGTCCTCTCCAAGGGGCTGTAGGGCACAGGTGTCCCCCAAGCTGTTACCTGCTCCTTGGTCCCAGCCACAGGGACAATGTTGCACGCAGAAATTCACAAACAGCTGGAAAGAATCCAGGGAAAGCTCTGTAACGCTCTGCCATTTTAGGTACAGATGGAGCTTTTGTTAATGCCTTGGAGCTGGATGTTGTGGGCTGTGAAGATTTACTCTTTGTTTGCTGACAGAGCTCTGAAACATTTGTATAAGCATGGAGATTACTTTTATCAATCTGAAAAGTCCAGGGCTATGTAATATATTTGTACTCCTGAGACTGAGGAATTATCTGACACTTTAGAGGGAAGAAATTGTATATTCAGGACAATGAAAATGTTTATGCTGAAGACTTATATTTAAATGTGTGCAACAGTGATAAAATAGGGAAGTCTATATAAGGAATACAGAAATTATGTTTGTAGTCTCTATGTAAAAAAATGGAGAAAGGGTTTCCAGCTTAACCTGTGGCCAGAGGGAGAATTGCACCTGAAAACCACTGCACCCCTGTTCACCCACTACAGAGAACAGTGACACTTGACCTGGGAACCGTAACCTTCCCAACCTCTGTGTTTATCAAACAGATGCCAGCAGGCCATAATCAGAAAATGTTAAGTCAGGCCATAAAAACTTTCCCTCAAAGCTAGCCAGATGCAAACTAGTACCTTTGGTTTCTCTGCTTGGGAATGATAAATATTTTTGTTCAAAAGTGTTTTGACTGCATGTTTTTCAATATAGAATAATTGAGACATCTTAAGTTTTAATCACAGAAGTTGGGCTTCTGCCAAGTAATTTGTTATTGATCACCTCTAGGCCTGGGGGATTCAAGTACAGGACCAGAATAATGTCACATGTGAGAGAACAGATCATGGAACTGAGAGAATGAGAATTAGGCCATTGCAGCATGCAAAATACATCAACACAGAATCATAGAGTCATTTAGGTTGGAAATGCCCTCCAAAATCCTTGAGTCCAACCATTAACCCAACACAGACAGGTTCTCCACTAAACCATGTCCCTAAGCAACACATCTACCTGTTTTTGAGCACTTCCAGTGATTATGATTCCATCACTTCCTTGGGCAGCCTATTCCAGGGCTTGACCACTCTTGCAGTGAAGAATTTTTTCCTAATAACCAATGTAAACCTCCTCTGGTGCAACTCAAGGCAATTTCCTCTTTTCCTGTCAGTTATTACTTGAGAGAAGAGACTGACCCTCACCTCATGTTCCCCAATGTATAATCCCTGCTCTGAGCAAGGGTTTGGACAAGGTGACTGTCACAGGTCCTTCCAAACTTTGTTAGGGCTGAGCAGTAATCAGTAGCTGTGAAATCGACAAACAAGATTTCATTATTTATTTCTTTTAGGTAAATTTATTTAATATTCAATATTTCATTTAAAGTCCATATACATACCTACTGAGAAGTGGATCCACCTCTGTTTCCTGTTTTTCTTGACTGATGCAAAGTATACAAACCAAGGTGGGACACACTTTTAATTGCTCTGCTGTTCAGCAGCTTTTCCCATGTTTCTCATTTACCCTCTGATCTCCTGTTGGAGGCACAGGGACAAACACCTTCCCATCCATCTTTCTGCTCATAAGAATAAAGGCCATATGTATATTTGTTATGAATATTACAGTACTGTGTAGCATTTGGGAGAGGAAGGCTGCAGATGACCTGTTTGATAGCAAAGCTGCTGCTTGTGATTCACATGAGAGTTGTGGGGCCTTAAGAAGGCTTAGAAAAAAATGGTGTTCAGGAGAACTTATGATCTGCACAGCTGAACATTAGCGTTGCAGTTGTTTTTCTGACTCTAAAAGTGAAGTTGCAGAGGATTCAGGGAGTCACAAATGTTTCTCAGCCTCACCTTAGTCAGTATTTTGGGAAATTGAACAGGCTCAGCACTTGGTGTGCCCTCATGGCCAAAGAAGCAGGGCAGAAGCACAGCATGAGGCTCCCCCCCAGCTGCACCCCACAACCAGGGTCAAGTCAGAGCCACTCAGCAGGATCTGCTATTCCTGAAGTGACCATCAGCCCTGCAGCTTTTGCCAGCCTGCAGCGCAGAGACTGTGTGGCTGAGGAGCAATAGCCCATGGCACAGCTGCACAACAAGGTCCAGGCATGCAATCTGCCAGCAGGTCAGCCCCGTGTCAGGGTACAACCCAAGCATGTACCTGTGCCTCTCCTGCACCAGCTCTGCTGGAAAGAAAGATGTCTGTGGTCTGGAAAGAAGACAAGGCATATCTAGACCCGACTTGCAGTGAGACCCTGAAGTGGGCTGTGTGGTGTTCAGCCCCTAGTGAAAAGCACGTTGTTTGAGCTGCCCTGTGGCTCAGAACTGTTTAGGTCTCTGGGCCTGCAAAGCAGAGGTGATGGAGATGGTCCTTTACGGCTCTGCAAGGCCAGAAGAACGTTCCTCTGCTCGGGTACCACAGTGCAGATCAGCAGTGATGAATGGTTTTAGCTGGTGGCTCACTCCACAGAGCTGACAGGGGAGGAGTGTTGATGGCAGGGTCAGTGTGCAGTGTGAGCCACACTGGGGATCTGGGTGTCAGCACGGGGGCGACACGGTACCTCAGACAGGTGCAGCAGTAGGGCAGGGGACACCTCACAGCAGTGCAGCTTCTCAAGAAACCCAAAGGAGTTTAAAAGTCTATGAGTTTTTGGATAAGATCCTGGCCATGATCATTACAGAGATTAGATTGACAGTACTGAAAACAATCCACACAACCTGTGGCATGTTAATGAAGTTCTCAAAACAAAAAATCATCTCTGCCTTTTCCTCAGTGGCTTCAGATCCATGTCTCCCTGTTCACAGCACTGCAGAAGAGCCCGTCATTACAGCATCCTTCACATAAATGCTGCCATTTCCTTCTGTATGTCACTTGGCAACTGAAATTCTTACTAAAAACAAAACCCACTCACTGTTCAATAATTTAAAATGACAGTGGTTAGACTCAAGTATTTCTATAAAATAAGAACCTAATGTTTGCTTGAAAGTCTTATACATTCTTCTAATTTTATTTACAAACTGAAGATACCAAATTTCTGATATCAGCCCTTGTGCTTGATTCCTGTTCACTCTTTACTCCTGACACACACTTGTAACTTTTCAAAAGCAATTTTTTTGAATAATGGTTTTCTTAAAAGATTTTTCTTAAGAAATATTGTGCACAGAAATATTGTACACCAGTCCAAGAACTTCATGAGATGCAAATTTTTCCAGGTCCATTGACTTCACGAGATGATTGACACCAGATGGCCCACCATGTTTGATATTATTACATTAAGGTATTAGCATATGTATAATTTGCTTTGTACTTTTCTTTATCAGTAGTATTTTCTTTCTATTAGCTTCAGTTGACTTTTACAACCTTTATTCAGGGGGATGAAATTAATTCCATGTGAGTAATCATGTTCCATGATGGATAAATATAAAACTGCTACCTATTAATATAGCTAAAACTTGTTTGGTAAAGGATTTTTTAGTCTTAAGCCATATTTTGAAAAGATTTGTTATAGTAGGAAGTTGTGACTGTGACTGTGGAGTGTTCTTTGTGAAAGAATATTGTGGTTTTCTCTTTTATATAAAATGTGTTTAATTTGAAATGAACAGCTCTATAGTAAATGCAGGCTATGTAAAATCATGTATTTTCACCTACTTTTCTCTTGGGCATGAACCCTTTTTTCATTAATAGACATAGAATTGTAACTAGGTCATTTCAGACTATAGATAAGGAATTCTGTCTGTTATAGTAAAGAGAAATAGGGTTAAAGTACCTTCACAAATAGCCTATAGCTTTCCAAAGATGGGTTTTTGGTTTGGCATATTGACTTTGCATTTATGAGGCAAATGTAAGAGAACATCTGGTTTGTTTTATCATTAATTCTGGGAATGTCCATTAATAATGCATTTTTGGGAATTGTTTTTGTTATTCCTGGAGAGCACTGTAATGAACAATCCTCTGCTTGTTCTGCCGAGAGACACATTTCAGTTTGGAGGTTGTTTTGCAGTCTTAATTATATTAGTTGCTATCTCCCTTTTTACTGCCAGAAAGTGTGTACTATTAAAATGAATTGCTGAGAAAGATGCCAGTGGACATTGTGGAAAACTAAACTTCATAGCTGTTTAAAAAAGAGGCATTTTTGCCTCTTTAAATTTTTTTTTTCAAAATTAAATTAAAATATTTTTTCTGTAATTTTGGCCTATATTCATACAACCGTAGGAAAAACACAGTATTAGTAACACACACCTTTTTTTCCCCAGTTATCAGCATAGCTATGAAACAATTATGAGTGGATAATTTGTTCTTGCTCTTGGCAGGAAAAAGAGACTTCAAACACCTCAATGTTCTTCTAGAATTCCTAGTTCTAGTGTAGCCGGATCACATAACTCCATAAATTGAAGCAAGATTTTTCCCAGGTCAGTTAGGCAAGCAGTGGTATATGTTGGGTTGTGATTGAAGGCCCCACCTATGGCAGCTTGGCATGGTTAAGGAAAATCTGGAGCTCCCATCAAATCCCTAGGTGAAGGAGCTGTGGGACTCAGCAGTGGAAAAACAGGCTTGTCTGGTGGATCAGAGTGCAGTCAGGAAACACAGAGTCTATTCCCCATCTTGGTCTGATGTCTGAGCCATGCAAAATGTCTCTATTTATAGCATTGCAATGATGGATCTAGCGTGGAGCTAATTAAAATAACATGAGATTCTTCCCCTCAACTTCCTGGGTGTCAGATCCAACCCCCACACACACTCTGGGGATTTGTACCTCATGTCTGTTGCAGGGTACACACCAAGCCTTCATCCTCTTTTCTTTCTGATTTCATTCTGTTTATTTGCCTGAGAAAGAACCTTTTCCAGAGGTACCAGCTGAGCAGGGGGCAGGGGTACAGTGGTGGCCTTGGCTGTAGCACAGATTTGTGTGCACCCGTGGGAAACAGCAGCACAACACACAGCTGAACTCCAGTGGTCACGCCTGGGCTCAGAAACAGTGTGAAAGTCCAGATCCAGACAACTCAAACTTCAGTTTTTTTAAGAACCAAGGATTTTATTTTGTTTTACACCATTTGTTTAAATTCAGACTCAAATCAACAGCACTCTCTTCAGTGCATTTTTCCTAGAAAAGGGGGAAAGTTTTGCCAATTGTTTATGCATTCTACCAACACAACAATGTATATGGCATCACTTACTGTACCGATTTTCTAATTTTCCAGGACCAAGTATAGCAGCCTCTGAAGAGATCAGCAGCTGGGGAACATTTTGGATATCCAAATTCCTAATGACCCCAGAGTAGTATTCCCAAACCTCTTGGCAGTTCCAAATTTCATGCCAAAAGTTGCAGGCATCTGTCTTACATTTTGAACATTTGTCATCAATATTCTTACTTAATTTAAACATCCGCTTAGGGGGGTCATGTATTCTCAATGAATAAAATTAGCTGCATGTAACCAATCTGTGAATTTGAGTTTAATCATAGAGCTCCGGTCTGGTTACAGATGTCTTTGTGCAAGGACTGTAGTTTACTACCGAATGCCTTCCCCATTAGCTCTGGGATTATCAAGCAAGGATTTATACCGTGTAGAAACCTTTTTCCTTTCTAAATACATAACTGAATGCTCTCACTGGGGGGATTAAATTCAGGCTCTCTGAAAGACCTACAGCTGGTTATCTCCTTTAGCACTGACTTTGCAATCCACACTAAGGTGAGGGGCAGGGCATGGTCTCGCTGCCTTGGGAGCATAGCAAAGATCAAATTGCCAATGAAAGTCACAATTCAGTTCCTGCTCCCTCTTGCTCCTGAGGGAGGAACGAGGTTGCCACCACCTATTTTTCTGGGTCAGTTTACTGCCCACTCCCATCCTCTCAGCTGCACTGGCTGAAGGTTTGGGGATGCTCCAAGTTCCACTACCCCTTGCTCCTTCGCTTCAGCCTTTGCTGCTCCCTTTGCTCATGGCACCCACTCACTGCCCAGTGCAGGTGCAGAAGGAGGTGCACAGCTGAGCCTGTGGAAAAGGACATGGTTACCCCTCTCTGAAATATCATCATTATGATGTGGTAATTGGTCACAAACTCCTCAAATCCTTCTTTGTATCATAAACATTCTGCACAGATGTGATTTCCAGTTTGTCACATAGCACAATTTAATTAATTCATCACTGAACTCCATTTTAGCAGAATTGTAGCTTTGATGTGACAGCAATGGAGTGTGCTAACAGTGCATAAACTACAAACATTTTAATTAATGTTCTTATTTGCATCATATCAACATAACCAAGGAAAAGGCAGAAACAAGATCTGAGATTCAGTCTCTGCTCTCCATCCTGGTCTAAACAGTGTCTATTTGGATGCTGTTTGTAGCTTGTAGCATATGTAAGCCATTGGGAGTGATGACCTGTTGAGCAGATGAAGCTGCAGTCCATAAGACAGACTATCCCACTTTCATCATTAAATCTAGAACCAATGCTCCTTAAGGAAGAAATAATTCATACAACACTTGGAGCTGAAGGATTTGATTGTGGTCCTCATGTCCTCACATCTCCAGAGTCCAGGAATAAGTCCATTGAAATACATGTAAAACCAGCTGGTTTTAATGTTGAATTAGTAAGAGGTAAGGATAATATGAATCTGTTTCTTTGCTGTGGTGATACATACAGGTTTTCTTTCCCTGAAAGACAGTGGATTCCTCAGTCAATATTGAGTTTCCCTGTGAAGCAGCACAGCTTCCTTTCTCTGCAAGCATTAGGAAGCGTGATGGCCCCAGAGAGCTCTGAGCTGCACTGTGAAGGCTAAATGTACCAAACTGAATCCAAATGACACAGCAAATACTTGCTATATATTTGTCCTGAACTTTTTCTACATGAAAACAATACAAAGCTTTCAAAAATTTTTGAAATACTGAAAAGGATGCAAATATGTGAATTCCTGTTTTAGGGGATTGCTTTGGATAATGGGTGGTATTAATTACTCTGTTCTGAAAATAAATTCTTACAGAAAGTAGAAATCAAGGGTCACGAAGATTACTTTGCTAAGAGATCCATGAGACAATAAATGATTGATGTGTGTGAGCTGTGTAAAGAACTAATCCTTCTTCAGGTAATCCTGAGATGTCTTCCAAGACACATACTCTTCAGCCATTCATTAAGATCACCAGACCAAATTCTTGAAGTTTTTAACTAATTATGGTGGATTTAATCTAGTTTTGGCTTTTGTACTGTCTGTATTAAAAACATCTGAGGAGCTGAACAAAGGTTGCTCAAAGCAGCACACAGGCATTTGGAGGCCAGAGGAATACACATTGTATTTACATTTCTCAGTCATCACTGTCTGACAGAAGAGTACAGAGATGTAATTTGGGAAGTGGGATGTAAGCCTCCACTAGCACTCAGCTGGGCCAATGGGGATGGTTTTCTCTCGTGCATTGTTTCACAGAAACTCCCCTAAGATGAACTGAAAGTGTAACTGGGCATGGTACCTTTCTGCACCCTCACAGCTAGAGACTAGTTCACAGTGGCTGCTTCAAACCCAAAGCCCAAAATACACTTGCTTAAAATTCTGCCTGGGAGCTGCTTGAACTCACCCTGCCAGCAGTGCCTGCTAGGTGTCTGATGTTGTGCACCCAGAATGTGCTGTGTCAGGCTGTGTGACATGCCTCATGCCCCAAACTGGACATTTCCTTTCCTCTCCATGATTCCCTGCTGCTTGCTCATGTGCTGCTGAGCACACCTAATTCTCTTCACCCATGAACTTTTTCCCTCTTGTC
The DNA here is from genome assembly GCA_013400915.1 of Pardalotus punctatus. Classification (NCBI taxonomy): domain Eukaryota; kingdom Metazoa; phylum Chordata; class Aves; order Passeriformes; family Pardalotidae; genus Pardalotus; species Pardalotus punctatus. Next base: position 187,365 of record VZTX01002886.1, read on the forward strand.
TCAGCCACTGCAGCTGGGACATTCCATCTTCTCGAACATGGAGCTCTGGCTTGCACATCTGTGACTGTTCAACCGGACATAGCCCAAGGTTTCCAGCCTCAGAACTCCTCTTTCTCTATGTTTCCACTGTTCCACTTTCTATATATTTGCTAAATAGTCGTTAGCATTAAGCCCAGACCCTGATGACTTTTATATTCCACTAACAGTTTCTCTGATGAGATGAAAGCCAGTCCTACTTTTTTTTTTTCTTTGCCTCCTCCAGCTTCATCACACTATGACTAATACAAATAAAATTAGAAGATGGATTTGATGTTCTCCTTGATTTCAGGGTAAGAACATCAGCAGCTTTAGTATTGCATATAAAACACACAGATCTCCTCTCTTTCCTTACTGTTTTCCTGGGGGAAGAAAGGAGACATCTCAAGAACCATTTTTATTCATTCTGTGGCTCCACAGAAGAGATCGATATCACCCAGTAATGTTTCTGAGGGATTAAAATTAGTCTACACCCTTCTCTTCTGCTTTGTCTGTTATATTGAGCATATTGGATCTGGGATTTGGAGGTTAACTCCCAGACATGTGAATTGTCTCCATTTACTGCTGAAGGCAGCATGGACAAGAGCTCAGAGAAGGGACATCAGCACCAGGCAGGAGCCACCAACATTCTCTGCCTGCTGTGACAAGGGACACGGGGCACCAGGAACAAAAGGGACAGTGACCAGGGGTTGCAGTGCTCAGGAGTACCAGGGACCATGCTTTGCCCCATCAGAGCTACACGTGTGTGCAAAGTCTTCTGGTTGCCAGAGGCTCTGTAACAGAAGCAGACAGCAAGGGCTTGTGTTCTCTTCCACCCCCTCCCAAACCATTTCACAGGTGTGCAATCTGCTCAGACAAGAAGCAGAAATTGCTGAAACAGAGCAAGCTAAACCCCCTTCCACATCAGCCCATTTTGGCCCCACGGTGTGGAATCAGAGAGAAGCTAAGTGAGAGTTCTCCTGACACGAGAGCAGAGGTGAGCCATTGTTTTGCCACCCCCGCAGGGGCAGGGGTAAGGATTCTGGCTACCAGCTGCCCCTAGGCAGTGCTGGAAGGGGTGCACAGGATGCCTGTAGTTGGGGTCTAGAGGTTCAGCGAGGAGCAATGAGCGTCTGCAGCAAAGTAAGGTCCCAGAGGCTCCTGAAGGAAAGGAGCTGTGAACATTAGTGGGGATGACATAAGCTAGCATGGCTCAGGAAACCTCTGGAGCACAGGGCTGGATAACCTATCCCATCCTGCAAGGACACCAAGGAGCTTTGCTTTAAAGCCTTTTACTTGAGTGGTCTCATCCAGACATTCTGAGTTTTCTCCTATTTACTGATTTTAATGTTTGGTTTGTTATTTTGTTCTGTAATAAAAAAATGCTTTAGGGGTTGGAGGTCTTCTGGTATGCTGGCTTCACAAAAAGTCTGGAGCAGCTTCAATTCAAACCTCTTGCCAGTTCAAGTCCCATCACAGCATTCAATGGGGAATTGAAGGACTGGATATGTTTCTCCTGTCTCCAGGCTTAACTCTCTGTCTAGATTTATGTCAGCTCAGAGAAGCTGGGATAATTTAAAAATCTGGAAATTAAAAAAGCTGGAAAATAATGTCAGCTGTTTTTAAAGAGCCCAGTGGACCTGGGGATTGGTGCATGTGGGGTTTGTGGTCTGGACAGGGTCTGTATCTGCTCTCTTTAATGTCATTCTCATGGTTGCTAGGACAGTGCCGAACTTCCAGAGACTTTTCAGACAATCTCAGTAGTCCTCCCAGTCCTGCCAAAAACTAGTCTCACAATTAATATATTTTGTCTCTCAGCTGTCGACTTTCCTTTTAAAGCTCCTAGACCAAAAATATATCTATTTTTGTTAGCTCTAATAGTGACTTGGACAAGCAAACTCTAAGTGCATTTTGGGTGCCCCTCACAAAGGAATGTATTTGGCTCTGCATGGATTCTGCAATCTTTTTTGAATCTAATTATTTTTGCACTAATCTCCACTAAAGAACCCATAGCTACAGGACTGTAATAGCATCTCCAAATCATAATAACACCCCCAAATCAAATCCCTAGGTTCTTCTCTAAAGCATGGAAGGAGGACAGGCATCCCCAAAGTGGACAGCATTGCCTTGAGCAGACCCCTCTCCCTGTCAGTGGAATATGCTCATGGCAAGGATACGTCCCAGATCACTCACTTCACCCTGCAGTGTGAAAATTATTCTCTCTCCTGCAGAGGCTTCCAGCACTCTGAAAATCAGTGCCAGCAAGTCATCTGGAAATCAGCCTGTGGTCATTCCCTTATTTCAAAATATGGCTGCTCCTTTGGCTGGCTCCAGGGGATGTTTAAAAGGACGAGTTGGGCTCCACTTTACTAAATCCTGGCAGAGGGAGCGCCTTCTCTTGCTGGTAGGATGAGACAATGAAGTGACAAGGGGAGGCCAGCGGGGAGGCCACGGGCATGGCCAGCCCTGCTCTGCAGGTCCTGGTGCACTGTGGCACAAGCAAGGCACCTCACTGTTCCTCAGAAACACCGTGAAGCCACCGTCAGCAAATCTTTAGCCCTGTGAAAACTGCAGCACAAATAAAATGTCAGTGCTTTCTGGGACACCTAGTAGCTGAATTTTAGCTTTGGGTTTGGGTATTTAGTTTTGGATTGAAGCAGAATTTGTCCCTCTCTCTGTGTGGTGCTGCTCCCTAAAATTAATTTTATCTTCTCAGGTTGCCTTTTCTTGGTTCCTCTTGTCTGTAACCAGTAGCCATAACTAATTTTTGAGTTTCTGATCTGCAGGAACTTCCTACTCCATGAAATGTGAGTGTGACATTATGCCTGCAGTAATAGAAATGCTTTACACATAAGCTGCCCTTTTTTGATTAACAATTGTAAAGGGTGAGATGCAAAAGTCTGACATATTACAAAATTATGTAATTTTCACACTGGGATCTCTTGTACAAAACAAGACATGAGTTTCCATGACACAGATGAAGTTATTAGTAGATAAACTAAAGCATTAAGTAAGTGGAAACAGCTAATTGTGTGAGAGGAATGGGGGAAAGGTTGCAGCCAAGGGTTGTGTGATTTGTCTTGTCACTCCTCAGGTATTTAGTCAGCTACAAGTACTTTAGTTGCCTGTTTGAAGCTGTTTGAGAATAAGTTTGAGGAGAAGCTCCACAGAGGAGGTATGAAGAAGGGAATATGACTTAAGAGTCAAGACAGACAGTGCTCCTTGAGAGCAGGTGGCAGGGGAGAAAACTGCCTTGGAAGCTCCATCTTTGCAAAATGATAGAGAGAAGTGATCCCAAAGGGCATGTGGAACAGGCCAACATTTTGGGAAAAGAATCATGGTCAGTGGGAGAGTGTCAGTTCAGCTGAAGATGACGAGGACAGTGAGGACAGTGAGGTCAGAGGTGTCACCAAGGCAGGTGGTCACAGACATTGCTAATGTGGCATCAGGGGCAGCAAGGGCAGATGCTACACTTAGAGCAGTTACCACAAAATTAGAAAATATATCCAGACCCTGGCTGCAAAAAGGGATGCCAGTGCACGTTGGGAGGAATGGTGATGATGAATGCAGAATAAAGTGAAATCAAGGAGCTGTTCTTTAAAAGCAGAGAGATTAACTCCCACTTTATTTTGAGGGGAGAGAAGCAAGTGAAAATGACAAAGAAAAATAATTTTTTTTTTTTTTTTCTATTTTAAAGGAAGACTAAGAACTACATTAAAACCTCCCCCTGAGCTGCTATTTTGTCTTCATGGTCCAGCTTCCTGCCTTGGGCTGATTTAAGCCTGCTAAAGCCAAAGAAGCTCCTGCTTATGCTCGGCTTTCTCAGGGTGACTCACTGGAAACTCTGTTGCAGCTACTTCTGGTGTGTTTTTCCTTTGCAGTGTAAGAGCTCCTTGCAAATTAAAAGGCTTTCGGGTGAAGATATATCTCAGTCTTCTCTGAATTAAATGCATTTTTTTCTATATTATTAATATCACATAAATGATATTTCTTTTCCAAGGCTGATGATGCCTGATCTAGGGAGGTGATTGTCAGGCCATCCAGATCTTTTCTTTTAGATCTAATTCTTGCTTATAAAGAAAGAGATAATGTCTCTTATTATCCATGAAAGTTCTCAAATTATTTTATTTAGTCACATCAATCAATGATTATTTCAAGTTGTCAAGTCTTTTCTCCAGACTGCTAGAAATAGTTTAAAACATATACTATTATTGGGTTTTCATTAGGAGAGCAATCCTGTAAAAAACAGAATTTTTAATGGATAATTGGTGGAGATTTAAGAAAGCATTCCAAGTGGATTTTATGATCAGGTGCTTCTTTATAGCCTTTATACTCACTGAGGGTAACAGATTCAATCTGAAGGGGGATGTGAAGGTCAAGGCAACATTGAACCACTCTGGAATGAAGGATTGACGTAAATGTTCAGCTCTAAACTGGTACCTCCAATTTACTGTAATTCCTTTAGGCAGCATCGTTTACTAAGACCTGTAAGCAGAATATATCCATAAAAGCTGTATCCTAGGGATGGGTTATGAAAGGTAACTATGATTTTATTTTGATATTTTCTACTCCTACTTTACAAACCTTTGAGGTAATCATAATTATCTGACCTAAAGGAAGCTGAATAGTGTGCAGACTTTGAGATATGAAGTTTGCTTTGCACACCACATAGTTCATTAAAGATTGCCTGACAGCTCTCCTGGAACTGTCTCCTCAGCTGGTGGAAATCGGGGTGGTTCCACAGGCTTCAAAGGACCTGGCTTTCTTTCCTCCTCTTATGTGTAAACAGCTTCTTAAACTAATGAACCGAGATCTCAGGTTCATGACACAGTTAGAAAGGGAAAGGAGATAAGATGAACTCATGCAACATTCACATCTTGAGTCTCGTTTTTTTTTTTTTATTATTTAGTACATCAGAAACAGAACTTCAGCACTTAGTATGGGCTAAGGGTAGGTCTGGATGGGAGAGGCAGTGGATTTCACACGCAGAGAGGAACATCATATTTAGCAATTTGTATTATGTACCCTGGAGCTAAATCAGTGCATCTGAAGAGGCGTCTACATTATCAGGGGGCTGGATAGTAATATGGGAAATGCCTGAATAAATGTAGGAGGTACTGCAAGATTTCTGAAGTATGAAATGAGCCAGAGCCCAAAGGTCTCCTACAACAGGTTGCACAGTCTACATAGGGAAGTTTCTCTCCTGTGAAACCCTCACTCCTCAAGCATCTTCTTGTGCTATTTGTGTTTTGTTCAGGTCTCAGTGCTGCTTGGTCCATCACTCCTACCTGAGCCAACAGGCTGTGACCAGACATTTGTCCCTGCCTGGTAAAATATCTTCTGGCTGCCCCCACCCCCAGGGTCCCTGCAGGGATGGTGGCAGTGTCTGGAGTGCTGTAGCATGTCCGTAAGGGCTTTAAAGGGCAGCAGCAGAACAGTCCTGGTGTACTCAGACCATGTCTGTGAAGGAAAGCTGGACAAGGATGGCTTATAAATGGTTTTGCATTTACTAAATTTGATATCTGTGAAGTTTAACTGGTTAGCATATGTAATTACATGCCAACTAACTGATAGTCTAAAATCAGAAACAAATAATTCTGCATGTTACATATGGCAATTAATAACCTTTTAATAGTCTTCAGTGATGGTTTTTAGGAAATAAAGTTGTACTATTAACATTCCTGTAAAACCATTAGTTCTAAATGCATGTAATTGATGGCAGTACTAATGTTTGTAAAATGAACTGAGGGTGATTTATAAGTCTCATAATAAAATAGTTCAGTAAAGGGCTTTGATCTAATAGCTGTGAAAGCAGTACACACACCTTAATGATTATCCTTGCAGATATCCATCCTCCTTTCAACTTTTACTAGCTTCAGTCATGACAATTTGGAAGGGAAAAATCCCAACTAAATACAGCTTGATGGAGACAACCACTGATGAGTTACATGCTGCTCTCCTTCCAGATAGGAACACCCAGTAGGCCTCGGGCTGTTATCAGTGATACTTTATTTATTCCTATTGACTGAGATTAAAGAAAATAAGCACCTTGCCTTCTTGCTGAATGGATCAAAGATTTCCTCTACCCTACATATACTGAAGTCCAACAAACTGACTTCTCCAGCATGATCTTTCCTCTGCAAAAGAAGTAATTATGCATATAATCTTATGCATGGTAAACCCCCAGTATCTTTGGTCTGTTGGATCCACTCACTTTGCTAGTTTGTTTTTTTTTCCCTTTTCCTTCTTCCTGGTATAAATTGTAATTTAAAAATCAAATCAAATTAATCAATATTCACTCATTTTTTCCATAGTATTGAAACAGTTAATATTTCTCACCAAATAAATATTTTCAATTCACTTCTAAGCACACAATAAACAGAAAAGATTGTATTCATTAAGCTAGTGAAGGTAATCATCCCATAGATGGCTCAGTATTTATGGTGCTTGCCTAAGAGTCTCTCCTCTGTTTCCTAGGACTAGAACTAGATACTGCAACATAAGGATTTTGGGCTGATTGCCTTCATGTTTTAAGATGAAGAATTGTCCTTTGCATAAATAATTCAGCCTTTTTGTAGTTGCTCAGTGTGTTCACTCTCTCAGCTTCTTCCTCAGTCACTATCTACCACAGCTTTTATTCCCTCAGGCAATGTGTAAGCAGTTTAGAGCAGAAAAGGTTGAGAAGAGCAGCTCCTCCTCTGTATACCACCTAGTCTAGCAGGGAGGACACCCTCATGGAGAGTGGGAGACCTCACATCAACCCCCTGCGCTGAATCAGGCAGCAGAAGGACAGGAACCTGTGTCTCTTACAATCCACATGCATACTATTAACTGGTCAGGAGGGGCCAGGCAGAGGGAAGGGGAAAGCTGGCAGCACTGCAGGTGTCATCTGCTCCTGTGCATTCAGCCTCTGAAATCACCATAACTGATTTGGAAATTTGATGTCAACGGCTCTCTCCTCTCCTCTCCTCTCCTCTCCTCTCCTCTCCTCTCCCTCCCGCCCCACCCCACTCAACAAAGCTCTGGTTTCTGCAGAAAATGACCAATTAAGAACCAAACCCCACTACTCATTTTCCTTGTAGGTAGAGAATTTTATTTGGATTAGTAATTTTGCTGACAAGCTGAAAGTTTTGCCTGTCTTGATCATTATTCAAAAACTGGAATGGAATTACTTCATCTTCATAACATAATTTTAAATGTATGTAGTGCGGTATCAACCCTGAGAATTCATGTAGGTAACAGGCATGTATCACATTGCAGGTTGTATTTACTTCTCATGGAAACTGCCACTCACTATGCAAAAACACACACAAAATCGCCTTCAAAAAACCCTTTGGATTTGTCATCACTCTTTGAGCGATGGTACCGGGAAGAATACTTCATGGTGGAAGTGACTCCAGCCAGGAGGAGGGCTGAGTAAACTCTGCGGGCCACTCGCAAGCGGGATGTTTGCGCCGCACACGGCTCCGCAGCCATTAATAATGTATCTGCTGGCTCGCCGCCCGTGGAAATGTGCCCCGTTGAGCTGCCCCGTTGGTCACTGCCCGGCGCAGGGCGCTGCTGTTTGCCCGGGCTCCGTGCCGGGCTCCGTGCCGGGCTCCGGCACCGCTGCGCCGGCACCGCGCAGCCCCAGCGCGGCCGATCTGATCCGGCCGCGCTCTGCCGAGACCGAGCCACCCCGTCAGAAACGCTCGAACGCGTCTGACAGCGAGAAGCAAGCGTGTGTTCGCTGAACCCTTGGACTGACGTGCCCTCGCTGGGTGCCGGAGCCCGGGCTGCGGTGGATCTGCGAGGCTGGGGCGGGGCGGGCTGGGCTCACACCCTGCCATCGCGCCCACTGCGAGGGGTGTAAGTCTCTGCCGGCTTTTACTGCTCCCCTCTCTCCTGGGAGGGCCAGAATGTTCATCTGAGCGGTGTAAAGCTACATTCATTAAATTTGGAAAAGCTTTGAGGTTTGAACAGCGTAGAATGTGATCGGGCAAAAACAGACAAAATGTAAATGTATGGCTAGAAACTTGAAGCTAAATAAAGAGCAAACAGGTACCCACTTAAAGATTAATCAAGTAAGTTTTAACTTCATATCAGTGACCTTACCATTGCCTATGTATTCTTAGTGACAGGGAAAAGCACACCATGTAATGCCTCCTTATGAAGCATTTTAATTTTCTCATCGTTAGTTTCTTCAGCGGGGAAGGGCCACTGCTCACAAGATTTGCTTTTACATAAATCTGAGGGTAAAATTCAACGTTTTCTGCTGGAACCATTCTATATACAACCTGTCCATTAGTCACCTAATACATTTTTTATCACTTCATAGTTCATTTTCTTCCTTTGACCTTTGAGGATTCCCAAGGAATTCTAAAACCCATTAGTATCTATGAACACTCACAGTAAATCCATAAATGATTGCTTAATGGTTATTGCTAATCAGAATTAAGCAATCTTGGCATAGCTAAAGTTTTTGTATATTTTGGGGTTTTTCTTTCCTATGTGGTACACAGATTTATTTTCTTTATTTATTTGCAATACTTATTTAGGTATCAGATGATAAAATAAATGTGAAATTCTGAGAAAAAGCTGATAAAATATTGTGTGCATCAAGTGCTGAAGTCATAAATGCATTTAATGAGAGGCTGCATTTTTACAAATGATAGAGAGACTGTTTATGAGCATCACAGGGAGCTTACATAACTTTGATGGGGATGGATGCAGCATCTCAAAGCAACAGATAAAAGCAGTTAGAGAAGGGGATAGATGAACTTCAAAAGATTGGATTGCATGTAGATAAACATCACAGTGTTCAGATGTTTATCTGCAGTTTATCTAATCTGGGTGGCCTAGGGCTGCTGGAAGCTCACACAGTCCCTGGTACCTCTGCTTTCAGGTAGGCTAGAAATGAAGTGAGACTATCTATGAACACTTGCAGTATTTGGCACTTTTTCTTTTATTGCCTGCTGCAGCCTTGAAGTACAGAGGTGAGAGCAAATTGAAAGTAGTGGACCAAACAGAGCCCCATCAGATCTCCTCTGTGCTGGATGTTGTGCAAACATAAAGGCACTGACAGCTTTGCCTGCCTCCGTGAATTTACCTTCTACAAAGGAAATGATGGAGGGAGAAGTGCTGATTTACAAATATTCTGTAAATTCCGCTGTTGTCTAGTTCTGCAGTAAAGTCCAATATTTATTTATTGGGTTTTTATGAATTTTAAATATTAAATTCAAGCAGAAGGTATGAATGATGCAAAGCCCTGAGACACAGTGAAAGATTCCTGGTGTTTTCAACAGACACTTCATTATCCCTGCTCTGGATGACAGCAAAGTTATGTGTGTGAAACACATATGCTGAAACACCAAAACACTGAGCTGTTTCTGTGCAACCTGTTTCCAATATGAGACTCTATGCTTGGTACCTGTTTAACTATGTGGAGTAGTGAAAAGATAACCTAATCTTGGAAATCTATTTCTGGACTCAGAATTGCTGGTTGCCCCTTTAAAAGCCCTCTTCCCTGGTGCCAAGTGAACAAGGGAGGCTCTCAGCTGCATTTTAGAGATGTAAATTTCCAGTTTTAATGACTGAAGAGGTATGAATGCCAAAATAGCAGAAATTAATTTAAAAAACCCAGCTTTTATTATTTTTTTAAAAACTGAATTTTTATAGCCAAAAGCTTGTTTTCAGAGTTTGAATCATGATTTTCAATGTCTTGACACTGAAAATATTGGCCTAGTTATTTGTGATTCACAGGGCAGTTACAAAGCTGTAAATAGATCTTGCTTAGTTTTGATTTTTAGATAGTTGCATTTCCATTGAGCGCCAAATAATCTCCACCTGTGTTTAAGATAAACATATTGGAACTCATAAATTGAGGTTATCTGTTGTTGGGTGTCTTGAAGGAAAGGCAACTGAATTCAATATAGGAATTGCTTGAGCCAGAAGCAGATGTCACACTCTAAACATCTGAGGCTCATGACTTTTTGGCTGCCTCATTCTGTGCCTTTGTCACGCATTGTGTTCCAGCTTGCTTTGAGGGGAGCGGCGAGGGAGAGCCAGGGCTGCCTGATGTCGCTGTGTCTTGTGTTCCACAATCATTTATGGTCAGGATCCTCATCCAAAGCCCTATGAGGTCCAGCAAGAGCCTTCCCCTGATCTCTGTGGTGTCAGAGCAGCCCCTGCTTGCCCAGTGTGTCCCATCTGCCAGAGGGTAGGTTCTGCTCTGCTTAGCTTTTCATGAAAAATAATTGCTTTCCTTTCTTCTAAGGAATGTAACTTTAAAACCAGAATTTTCCAAATATTTTAATGTACATTTAATTTAATATTTCAAAAGACACACAGTCCTGGAGAAATACCTACATTCGCTTAAGTTAATCCATTGTCTAGTTCATATTTAAAATGGATTGCTTTCACCTCTTACTATATCTGTTCTATTTTGGAGTTTTTTTGATCTGATGAAAAAGGGCTCTTTCTTTCAATTTTATTTCTCATTTATTTCCTTTCCTGGTAATCATACACTGCTGTGTCATTGGGTATGGTCTGGGGACATGAGCTGGCTGTGAGCAGCAGTCAGTGATGGCCCTTGCAAAGCAGCAGTGCAGCACTCGGGAAGAAGACCCCAGTTAATGCCGTGGTCATCAAGGTACAAATCGGCTCAGGAAACACAGCACCTTGAAGGGTTATCCCCTTTGCAAGGAGCAGCAGGGGAAAATATTTTATTAGTACTTTAGATGACTGATTTTGTTGCAGGAGACCATAGCAGAAAAAAACAGAATAATTGAGGAAATTACAATAATAAACCCTTTTCTGAAATGGTATTTAACTACTGACAGCTGATGAAATGAGTCCAGAAGCATGCATAAAACAAGAAAGGAAGAAAAAGAAAAACATGTTCTTGTTCATGGACATTGAGCAACTTGGCCCAGACCAGTCTCCATTTGGCTTCTTTTCAGCAGGAAATTTTTTGGTAAATCATAAATTCTTTCCCAAAATATACAATGCACTAGTTTAAAAACAATCAATCATTCAATAGAAATTGAGGACGAGTTTGTAGAGGCGGCTGTCTCATTTTCAAGTAGCTCGTCAGAGATACCAGTGGGATTCCTGCCTGCAAAGCCGCCGGGGAGCCGCCAGGCTGGGCTCCAGCACTGGGGCTGGGCAGGGACACTGCGGAGAAGGAGAGCCACGGGCTGGAGCAGCACATGCTGCTGGTCAGTGCTGCCAGGTCAGTGCTGGAGGGAGCCCCTGGCCTTGGTTCTGGCTGCAGACACTCTTTTGTCCCAGCTCCAGTGGATGTACTGACATTTCCATATGTCTCAGGTGGGCAAGGAGCTTCCAGCAAGTGGAGTTTGGGTCCAGCCTTGCAGGTAGACATGGCAGAGCACCCACAGACATGCACATGGGATATTTCAGTGAGGGCAGGGCGATGGCTTCCAGGCACAAAGGGATGGCTGGTGTGGCTAAGGGGTGCTAGAGCAGATCCTGGGAACTGCTCTTGACATCTTCAGAGATTCTGGAAGGATATGTGCTTTATGTAACTGGTATTCCCTAAGGCAAAGGCAGCTGCCAGTCTGTGTCTTACTGCAAGTTCCCAAATTGGTCTCCATCTTTCCCACATGCCCTGCTTTTTAAGAAACCTTTATATTTGTTTTTTCTACGTTGTTTTTCACATATGATAATTGTGCTGGATTAATGATGAATGCTTTGATCTTCATATACAACAAACTTTGTTATAAATCCGTTGAAAAGGGTGTAACCAGAAAATAGAAAACTCCAAGAGACTTGGAATTGTGATACAGCAGAAGTGAAGAAGTAATAAAGATGGTCCTTCAAAAAGTAGAAAAAAATAAAACCCTTCCTATTTAATAAAATGAAACAATGTTTGAAGCATATCCCACAAAGATCAAACAGAATTCTTATGTCAATATTATTGAAAAAGGAGATCTTGTTTTTTTCCCCCTGATATTAAGGTTTTGAACCCCAGACTAGAAGGTTTTGGAACTACTTTGGATTTTCACCAGTCTAACAAGATCAGAATCTTGTCTTGTTTAAATAAATTATTTGAAACCATATTCCCCAACGGCCGAGCCTTCAGTAGATACTGCTGTTGAAAGGCTGGTCCCTTTGTTTGTTTGCCAGAAATATGACTATATGCATGTGCTTTGTTTTTGAAGTCTTTCTATTAGTGGACATGAGTCTGCTTGTCCTGTCAGGTCCTCAGCCAATACTGAACTTGAACTTTGCTCTTCAGTTTCAGATCTGCTGAAGCTTCTCCGTTTTGTCCAGATGTATCTTGTGGCCCAGAAAGGGTAATTTCTCTACCCACAGACACTATCTTCCCCCACTTCTATCCAAAGTTTTTTATAATTTCTCAAATAATCATGGAAGGAGATTCCTGGGTTTTTTGGTGTTTTTTTGGGTTTGGGTTTTTAGTTTGTTTGTTTTTTGTGGTTTTGTTGTTGTTGTTGTTTTGTTTTGTTTTGTGTTTTTGTTGGTTATTTTTGCTTACTATAATCATAATATTGTCTTTTGGATCTCTTCTTTTACCTTTTGGCCTCAAGGGTCCAGAGCTGTCTTCTCAAGGTGCACCCTCATCCCAAGGTGGGAACCTGTGCTATGACATCTGCAGCTTGTGACACTTGTGTTTGCAGACATAACAGTCGCTTATGAGGCTGCCCACAAAGTTTTCACAGACAACTTGGGTTAAATGTGTTTTTACTGTTTTCCAGATCCCAGGAAAACTGGCTAGACCTTTTAATTGCACCTAATGGATGTACTTGCATATAATTTGAAATACTGGCCTTTTCCAGAATAACTTTATTAATTCCCTGGTGACAGTTTCTTACTTTTAGGTGTTAAGAATGAACCTCTTGTAAGGAATTTTATAATGCTGATTCCAGGAAAAATTATGCTCACATTACACTAACATGGAATTGCAGAACAATAGATCCAATACATTCATGTACAAGAATTATTACTAATAGCGTCAATATCTTACTGACTGATTTTTCTCTGAGGCTGCAATTATACCTAACTATAATCTCTGCTGCAGTGATGCAAAGTCCATGAGAATTTTCCCCTACAGGCAAATAAACTTACATGTGTGAAGAATCTCAAGCCAAAGTCTTAGAGATGTGTGAGTTTTCTTAGTAACACCAGGTGAATGGTGGCCATGCAAATGACTTCAGTAATCCTATTTTGTTCAAGATTGACTCTGCTATCATGGTAGTCCTATTTGGGCACCATGTTTTTCCCATTAAATTACTCCTTCTGTAGCAAAAGCATTAAGAAATGGTTGAAAGTTTTAGTTTTCAATTTACTGCAGTTAAGCCATGCGGTTTCCTGACTACAATTACATAGGACTACAGAAGATTGTAAATCCTCAGAACATTTTGCACAATTCTTTAATGTCAAAGACTGCATGTATTCTGAACTGCTGAATCTGCAGCTTAAAAAGAGGTAGGTTTTCTTCCAGACTTCCTAATAGGATTTCAGGCAGGATTTTTCCTCTGATGGTCAAAATCCTTCCTTTAATTTTTGTTCAGAGTGAATTCACGGCATGTTTTTGAATTTCAGTGTGAATGTTGCCTGGTATCTAAATATTTTCCCCTGCCTGTCCATTCCTATCAAATAACTTCTAAACAACAACTATATCCACAGAAATAAGGCACATTATTTTTTCATTTATTCTTCTGCAGCAAATTTGAATTGTTTTCTTGGAAAGCTGATATACCATTTTCCTCACTAACCTGTATGTTCTAGATAGACTCATTATCTGCTACAGCTTGGATTGATCTTTCCTGACCAGGGAGGGTATTGCTGATTGTTTTGGCTAAGATCTCACATGAACATATACATCCTGCAGCCATACCTGTTCTTTTCTGCATTGCAAATTGTTAATGGTCTTAGTGATGCATTGTCAGCTATCACTACACAAAGTTTTATTTTCATTTCTGAGTTTTTTTTCTCAAAATGTTAAAAAATCCACTCAAATGTTAAAAATTTAAAATACCAGATTTTGTTATTGGAAACCTTTCAATGAATTAGATGGAAGGTCAAAACCAGGAAGTTTTAAGGATTTTTCAACCCTTTTTTTCAGTTTGTTTTTAATAATTTTAGCCTTTTAAAAACCTCAGGTAAACAGCACTACTTGAAATGGTTAAATGTTGATAAATATGACAAGTGTGGGGAATATTTTTCTACAGCATTGCCTGTAACGGAGATCACAAATATCTGGATGCCTCAATTGCTGCAGAACATTAAAAAACTGAATCAAAGTAACACTTGTCTGGGTTTAATCTCTAAAATTCCACAGAATATGAATGTTTATTAGTCAAAATAAGTTGTAAAATACAAATTTTTAAAATACTTGTTGGCTGAGTAAGAGGAAAAAATATTGCATGGACTCGTGAATTATATGTCAGATAAAATATATTCAGAAGCATTCCAGTCTGCTAATTTGGCTTTGCAAAATTCCTGCAACATGCATGTTAGACTGAAAAAACCCCACAAACATACTTTAAAAGTATCCAGAGATCACAGAGCCATCAGCCTGTTGTGTGAATTGCAGAAAGGGAACATTTGGATTCTATACAGGCAACTCTTGTATCGTCTCTGATGCATAGCAGACACCACATATGATTTACTACCTTTTTTATTAAAATAAAAAGCACACTTCAATAAATATCATATCAGACAAGGTATTATTCCAGACATATTTTATTTCTTAGTCTTTGCTGCCTCTTCAAATTTTGGCATAAAACAGGAGGATATAACAGACTATAAATAAAAAATTACAGAGGGTCTTCAAGTTTGTGATGAGTGAGAAGCCTGCCCCAGTTATTACTGCTACCTGGACATGCAATAATTGATAGGAATAATCTCATATCCAGGAAGGGTTTGTCACAGCGTTTATGGTAAAAAGGTTATGAGTAAATATTTTTTCCATTCTCTTAATCTTGATTTATCCAACAGATTGTTACTATTGAAACTTTATCATTTTCTTCTGAACTTTGAAATAATTTCTTATAGTGAAAGGTTCCAATGGACAGTGTTATTGAGCAGCACTGAACTTCATACCAAGTGTTAGGAGACCCTGGAAGAAGAGAGATAGAAATCAAGCAGAAATGAGTGATGCAGAAGTGAGTGATACAGAAGTCTCTTTTGCATTGATTTTGTTCATGTATGAGGGGTCCTCATGCCATAACCATCCTGCTTAGCTGAGAGTTGCTCAGCTTTCTCTATAGGCTATGTAGGCTGCTGCTTACATAACAGGGGGGTTGACCCTAGCTGGACGCCAGGTGTCCACTAAAGCCACTCTGTCCCTTCTCCTCTGTAGTTTGGCAGGGGAGAGAGAATATAGCATAAGTCTCGTGGGCTGAGATAAGGACAACAAGAGATCACTCTGCCATTACTGCCACAGGCAAAACAGACCTGACTTGGAGAAAGTAATTTATTTTATTACCAGTCAAATCAGAGTAGGGTAATGAGAAATAAAAACTAAAACTTAGAAACCTTCTACTATCCCCTTCCTTCTTCCTGGGCTTAACTTTACTCCTGAATTCTCTGCCTCCTCCCACCACCATTAATCACCCATTGTCTCTGCTGTTGCTTATTCCTCAGGGGGAAGACTCACACTATTCCCATGCTCCAGCATGGGATCCCTCCTGCTGGAGACAGTCCTCGATGGACTGCTCCAGCATGAGAGCTGCACAGGCTGCAATTCATCACCACCTGATTCTGCAGGAGTCCCCTTCCATGGGGTGCAGTCCTTCAGGGGCAGACTGGTCCAGTGTGAGTGCCCCATGGGGTCATATGTCCTGCCAGCAAACCTGCTCCAGCATGGGCTCCTCTCTCTGTGGGGCCACAGGTCCTGACAGAAGCATTGTGAGCTTCCAGCACAGGCTTCCCATGGGGCCACAGTGTGTGCATCCCCCTTTGAGTGCATCCCCCTATTCATTATGCAAGTCTGTTTTATACTGGCAGTAAATTAAATTAATTTCCCCAAGTTCAGACAGTTTTGCCCATGACGGTAACTGGTGAGTGATCTCTGCCTGTCCTTATCTTGACTCGTAAGCCTTTAGTTATATTTTCTCTCCCTTGTCCAGCTGAGGAGGGGAGTGATAGAGAAGCTTTGGTGGACACTTGGCGTCCAGTCAGGGTCAGGATTTAAATACAGAAACATAACAATTTCTATAGTACACCATGCCTTTAAATTTTAGCCTATTTAATTTAGTATTTAGCTTTAACAAGAGTGATCAGTTGCAGATACGTTGGAGAGCAGACCATCTATGCAAGGAATTTTCTAGCTCATATCAATAAGTAGCTTGTACTGTGATGGGTGAGTTTTGGTGTTTGTTTTTAATTTAACTACCAGTCTGCTGTCTCTTTGATATGGCTGTTGAGAAGAGGCTGAGTTATGTTCTAGCACCTAATCTGGGACCTTTTCTAGTTTTATTTATTACCCAAAGTACATGATCTTAAACTGATTATTTTGTACTGCTGTCTGGTAAAGTAACTTTGTATATTTTATTATATTAATGTGTTTCATTGCTGGTTTTCTCTTAATTTCTGCATTGAAAAAGTAATTTTTTCTGGGATTATTTAAGAACATAAAATCTCAGAAAAGGCATTGTCAAAATTTAATTTGTATTTTCTCTTTGGCTTGCTGGTACCTGTTGGCAATGAACTCCACTTTGTGTGAAGAAAACATATCTCTTAACATCTTGAATCTTGCTCTTTGGTTTTGCTGAAAGTCCAATATAAGTTATTAAAGGACATGGAACATTTTTGTACCTTTGGGTTTATTACTTTGATTCTCCTCTCTCCTAAAATGACTTTTCCTTTTAATCACTCTTGTCACTAATTTCCATATTTCTTCGAATATATTTGTGTTTCTGTTGTTCCACACAAGAATAACTACCTAAAATATAGTGCCTAGTCCAAGATTGTTATCCAGGATCTTTCAAAAGGAAGACTGAAATCCAGGGAGGATCTCACTGCATGGTAAGATGAGTGTTTGAAATAACTCAGACAACTCCAATCCTCAAGTTTGGTCTTTTAAATACCGAGGAAAGTGTAGCCTCCATTGTGAGACTGCACACTGACATTTTGGACAGCTAAAGTTAGGTGATATCATTCCTGCACACATAATGCTACCTGAATCATTATTACGGATTTGTATATCAACCAATGTTTCCAGTATCACATTCCATACCATTCTTTAAAGAACCCATACAAGTCACAGGTTTTTTTTGTTTGTGTTTTTTTCCCCCCACAATCATTGCATAGAGTCATAGAATGATTTAGATTAGATGAGATGTCTGGAGATCATCTAGCACAACCTTCTACTCAAAGCAGACCTTACTTAGGTCAGGTTGCTCAGAGCCTGTTTTAGTTGAATGTTGAATATCTCCAAGGATGGATAATCTTCAGCCCCTCTAGATAGCCCTTTCCAGTGTTTGACCATTCTCATTATGAAGATTTTTTCCTTGTAACTATTTTATATTTCCCTTGCTGTTATTTGTGTCTCTTGTGTCTCATTCATCCACTGTGCACCACTGAGAAGAGTCTGGCTCAATTTCTCTATATCCTTTCATTGAGTAGTTGTAAAGAGCAATAACATTTTCTCTTAGCCTTCCTAAGACTGAAAAATCCTGCTTCCCTCAGCCTCTTCTTGAATGTCCCTCCTTGCTCTTGCTCCTTAATCGCCTCCATAGCCCTCTGTTGGACTTGCTCCAGTTTGTTGGTGTTGCTTGCACAGAGGAGTCCAGAGCAGGACACAGCACTTGAGATGAGCTTCCCCTCTGAAACCAAAGGGAATAAACACCTCCCTCAACCTGCTGGCTGTGCTTTTGCTAAGGCAGCCCCATATGAGCTTGGCTTTCCAGACTGCAAGAGGTTTTCTGTGCATTCCTAGAGCTGAGCGATGTGAAGCCTGGGTCCTTTTCAGGGTGGGTGCAGTTACCGCAGAGCTCATTTGATGTAATTCCAGTTGTGTTTCCCAGTGTGAATCACTTGACACCATCAACGTGAAATGCTGAGTGCCATTGCTCAGTCACTGGGATTGGGATAATTTCATCCAACAAATGTTAGGTGTTGTGTCTGAGCTCAACATCTGCACTTGCTCTATGGGCAATGGGGAGAGAGGGAAATCTGCAGAGACTGATTCTTCTCACCTATTTTAGACCCTATTTTATGAGAAAATTATTCTTATTGGAAGGGTCTGGCTCTTTTCCTTGGTTACAGAATACGCCTGGAGAGTTGGCTTAAACTGAACTCTTAAACATTTGATAGATTTTCTTAGGTCAAGCAAATCTTATCCTTACTGCAGGGTTTTGCAGTCTTTCCTTGAACAGGCTAGGCAAAATGTGTTTACAAGTAATCTGATGCCCATATGTGCAATTTTCCTGCTGTTACCATTCTAATGTTTTCTGCAAGTTTGACCTCCAGAGTAATCAGGTGTGGTGAGATAGATGAGCCTACTTAAAATTTTATTTTACCAAGCAAAACAGATAAAACTCATCTAATTGCTCTAATAGCCTCATTCATCACATGACTTTGGTGATCTGATGTTTTCCACTCTATTTCACTCTTGTAATTCTTGTAGAAGAGGAACAGAAAACCCATGCCAAGTCTGTGCATGAAGAGATCCTCTTCTGGGAAAGATAAAACTTTCTCAGAAGGAAAGTTCTTTTCCCCAGCTGGAAAGATATTAACTTATTCTTCCTGCTTCTTGAAAAAGCAGTGGCCATTTGGTTGACCAGTGAAGATAGCTGCATCAATACTAGAGCTGTTCAGAGATGCCTGATATCACACAAGGAAATGGAAGTTGTAGTCTTCTGACTTTGGCTTTATATTCAAATATTTAAATTTAATTATCTATTTTAAAGGATTTTTCTACTTTTATTTGTATCTTCACCTAAGGTATTTATAATGCTTCAATATTTGAAAGAAGTATTCAATATTTGTTGGCAGAAGCAAGTATAAATTTTCAATTGACCTGAGCATCTTTCAAATTCAGAGCACTGGCTGAGTCCTTTGTGGAGTAAGGCGAGGTTTTCTACGTAAGATGGGCCTGTGCTACCCCTGGATGTCCTGCATCCTTCAGAAGCTTCATACCACTGGCTTAAAATGGAAATACATCATCTCACTAATGAAACTGAACTTAGAAATGTTCTAGTCTGAATACTGAAATTCCCCTTTCAAAGGGAACCAAGAGAAGCTGATGGTTAAGCATCTCCTCCCATTATTAGTCATTTTTAAACCAAAGCTTGCAGTTCTCTGGGAGTGGGACAGAACTTTTCTCACCAGAGGACAAGATGGTACTATTGTAAAACTAATCAGCAGCTTCAAAGGTTCACTGCTGTGCATCTTTGTTCCCTCAGTCCCTTCTCATGCTCAGGCTGGGGAGAAATACAGAGAAGCAATTAGGCTGTGTTGTCTTTAACCTATGGATGATATCCAGGTGTGAACTCTAGTGGGGCTCACCTGAGCATCATTCAAAATCCACAGCTGTACTCAGACATTTTCATTTGGTTAGCGACACATCAGAGGGCATTGTACTCATCCTCTTTGATCCATAGAATTTGTGTTTGTTCTTGATCTGAGAGATGAGTATGGTTTTGAAGCAAAAGGCCCCTCAGCATGTAAATGTAAAAGAATACATGGAAATGCTTACTTTGCTATAATTTAATCCTGCCTTGAAATAGTTTGAATAATTTATTAAAAGACTGAATAGATTCATACAGTCTTTGGGCAGAGTCTCTATCAGCCAAATCCTGCTGAGCAAAAAAGTTCCTCCTAGCTAAAATCTTGGGGATGTACAATACAATTTACCTTGTGAAGCACAAAATAACGAGACTAATTAGGTGTGTCAACGGCTTGTTATTTTAACATCTTTATGTCTCCAATGTATTATTTCAAATGCTGCTTTAAAATGTTGTACTTTAAAAAGATCCTTGACCAGTTTTTGCTATTGTGAGCTTTTGAAATGAGAAAACAAATATGTTTGAGCTCAGTGGAAGACATATGGTGAAAAGCACATATTCTTTATTTGGAGTGGCAATCTCTTGGCTTCTTGAGGTTAAAATGAGAATGAATATAGGGAAATTTAGGTCAGAGACTTGGGGACAACAAGGAAGTCAAAGGGCAAAATCAAGCAGTCAATAGGAAATGAAACTATTTTCTTACTGTTATTTTAATGCCAGTTAGTCAAAGTAAATAAAATTACTAAAAATGCATCATCTTTTAGTGCAGATGCAAAAATAGAAAGGCTCCAACTAAAGACAAGAGATCCATAGCCTGAGTGCTGTCAAAACCAAATGAAATGTATGGAAACGAAGAACAAGAAAAATAAAAATTTTTGTACAGTTTAAGTGCACGATGCATCTGCAGAGGAGTCCATGTAGTTCACATATCCCATCCCAAGTGGATGTGATATTAAAAATAAAGCATCACAGGAGGACAGCAATCATGATGAAATGTGTGGAAAAGCTTTGACATCGAGAGCAAATGGTCTAGGACTCTTCAGCTTGGAAAAGAGATCAATGAGGACATAAATCTACAAAGCAATGACTAAAATAAGAAGGAAATGGCTGCTCACTACCTCTCCACATTAGAAGTAGAGAACATCAAATTAAATGACTGAGTGATAGTTTCAATTAAGGAGAAGATGAGATTTTTTTATCCCTTGCTAGGGAAGCTGTGGAGCACACAGTTGTGTGTCAGCAGTGGATGCCAAAAGGTTTACGTAGCTTCTAACTTGAGTAGCCAAATTTGTGGGAAAAGGAAAGAAGTCCCGCAAGGACTATTTAACACATAGATCCCTCTTCTGGAAAGGAGGTTGCTGAGCTGCAGACTGCTGTAGGCTGGAAGGGGAGGCTGGGGAATCATCACTATATGCTTGACCTGCCCCTGGACGCTTCTCTTGGCCTCTGTTACTGGCTGTTGACAGAGTTTGGCCACCAGATCTTTTATTTAACTCCTGACAGCTGTTCTTAAGCCAGCATACAGAGACTGGCAGCGCTGTTACACCTATCACTGCAGCCCCTGTAAAAGTCATCAGCAGGAACACCTTAATTATGAGCGTGAACCTTCAGTGTTCTCAAAGTGAGCACAGCAGATCATTACATGGAGAGTGATATCCATGAAACTATTGAAATAGATTTATGGGTAATTCTAAGACTATCTTTACTGAGGACTTTGAGGATCTAAAATTCTTAGTTAATATTGGCCATAATGGGCTTCTAGCCATTATAATTCCCCCCAGTTTGTAGCTGAGTTAGAGCTGAAGGTCATTCCTGACACCTAATTCACCAGAGTGTTTAAGTGATTACCAAGTCATCATGCCAAAGCATTTTCTTTGGTAGTCCTTAGTTAATTTCAAATTGAACAATGCCATTTGTCAATCAAGAAATAGAGCACCTCTTCTTTCCTTACATCCTGCACCTCCAATAATTCTCCTAGTGATACTGTCAATAAAAATATTTGGCAGAGGCAGCTGCTTTTTTAAAGGAGTCAGCTGCCAAAGGTGTGAATGACACTTTTGGCTTTTACATAATTTCTGCCATCCATAAAGCAAAGACACAAGAGAAAAAAACTCCCAGTGTTCCAGTAATCCCAGATTGCATGCACATTTCTACTTCATTTGCCAGCAATTTAAAATCCCAATATTTGCCTTGCTGACTATAGCAGACTTCAAATTGTGGGTGAAGGAGGTCTGGGAGGACTGAAAATCCAATCAACTTTAGAATTATGTCTTGGCAAACTGATCTGGAATCAACTGTTGGGATGCAGCAAAGGCCAATATGAAGCAATTTTAGGGATGAGGAATCATGAAATAGGTAAAAATAGGTGAAGTGAGGGAAATTGGTTCAGTAGTAGTTTGACAGAGTGGGAGTAGGGGGATAGCTGCTGAAGATAAGTTAAACAGGGGTCAATGAAGACCGAGACAGTGTCATAATAAATTGTTCCTATTGGAGGAGTAATTGAAATGGCTGTGTTAACTTCAGTGGGAATTGGATTAGGGTCTGTAAACTGCTGGAGGAATATTTACGTTAGCTTTTCACATTAAGTCTTCATGGAGATAAAAATACTTTTAAAGGAAGATCCTAGAACTTCCAGAATTGTGGACAGTAATGCTTTATTTTATTTAGTTTCAGGCTAATTTAATTAACACTGCTGAAATGTAGAAATATCTGAGTTCCCCTGAAAACCATTTCAGTTGTTATATTAAATCTGTGAATTTCTCTATTTTTCCTCAAGTATCAATGCTAAAACCAAAAGTGCATTTTATTATGTAAAAAAAAAAATGTTTCACTTACCAATGGTGAAGCTATAATTCTAAAATTGTCACATCAAATGAATATTCAGTAGGTCCCAGTCCTGGACCTGCCCCCTTGGAAAAATGTTACCAATATTAGTGCAGCCATTTAGGTGCACAGTCTTTTAGTATTATCCTTGTATCTGCTGGCAAGGTCATACCCAATAGTTTTGACCAATTTCTGTAAATGTCAGAGTGTTGCCAAGTGCCTTTTCTGAGCAGGTGCTCTAGGGGCAGATGGGACGGAAAAGAAAGCTCTGGCACAGAGCTGGTGGGCATGACAGCAGAAGTGTTAAGTTAGATGAACAGTTAGAGCAGGAGGGATGTCTTAATAATTTGTAGACATCGGGCATCAATTGATTTCTTTTTTCTCAGGCTTTAATAAGATTGTAAAGCCAGGGCCAGAGAAAGACAAGCTGCAGGGTTACATTTTATCCAGCTACCATGTTTGAAACAGGTTCCAGTTGACAAGTGGGTTTTGATTTTATCCCTTTGGATGTCTAGATCAACTACTGTAATATTTGCTTTTTCAACACCACATCCACCTGGCTATGCATTCTAAGTAAGTCTTGTCACCTTGGTGCACACAATCTGAGAAGAAAACAGACACACTTCTGTTAAAAGGATGAAAAAAGTTGCGCTAGCAGACATTACAAGTGCTCTGTTAGCTGAGAACCAAAGACCCTTAAAATCAATGGTAAAACCCCTGTCCTTTTAAGTGAAAGCTAATAACTTAAAATCATTTATTTTTGTTGGGATGAAACTGTGTCTACAAATGCTATTTGTTAAAGAAACAATGCTGTGTCATGAAAAGGACTTATACACAGAATTTTTCTGGTGTCATTGCTAACTGGAATATAACTAATACAAATGAAAGGCTGCCTCGCATTTTCTGAACCAATATGCCCCAAAATCTACTTTGCTGATTCTCCACTACTTCCACTCAGCTTTAGAGAAGCAGCCTGTGTGTTTACACAGTCTTACTCTAAAGAATTGAGCAAAGTAGGTTAGATACATGGTAAATCAGCAAAGGAAATGGAATTGTGGCAAACCCCAGACATTTATTCTGTGAGGTGTCCTTGTCTTCTCAGAGGTCAGCTTAGATTCACCTGATGTGAAGGTGAATATAGAGGGCATATATAGAAAGTCTATGAATGAGATTTATTTATAGGCACTCTCTCAATAAAAATGTAGTGGACTGCATACTTTTAAATGTTTGCAATAGGGGGACAGCATAAAAACACACAAAATTTCTCATCTATAAAGATAAGACAGATAAAAGATGGAGTGAACACTTCAAGAATACAGGGCAATTTGTTTTCTTGGGCTTTTTTGGGGAGGAGGAGTGGAGTTGGGAGTCATAACAAAATACAGGGTTCTTTTTTAATTAATTTATTTGGGTTTCCTATTCTTTTATGAATATCCTCTTCCAACTGTCCCCCCATATGATTTCCAACACAGGTACTATTGCACAACTAAATGAAAGAAAAAGGAAAAAGGAGAAAAAGCCATGAATGACAGTCACTAAAAATTGCCTGTTTGCTGAAGAAACAAGGACTCAAGAAATCAGATGTTTTTTAAACCCATGGGGCTTTCAAAACTGCATCCAAACTCCTGGGGCTGCAAGTAACCTGGCATCATTTGGAATTCTAGCTGATTCTAGGAGATGGAAGTAGAGAGGTGTATGAATGTGAAAAGCACACTGATTTTTTTTAAGCTCAAAACATTTTCTTAGTGCTTGAATTATGGTTCAGGCCAGTTTATAAGTTATATGAGCCAGTTTGCTGATCCCTAGATATGAGACTCCAGGGAGATAAAGCCAGACTCCAAACCAATAATTCAAAAATCCAGTCAGAAGAAGGATGAATATGATACTTTTGGGGATGGTGGCCTGTGGAGGGAATAAAGGAATTTTAAATGGGAAATTACTCAGAAGATCATAAACATGAGCAACGCAAAACAGAAAAAAAAAAGACAACTTTTTGCATTATGGAAAAATATTTTTCTCTCTGAGACTTTGCAAAATAAAACGGTATCTGTGTTTTTAGCTCATTCTTTCCCCTGAATTTCAGGTGGCTTTGCCAGAGTGTGGCAGATCCAAATGCATGTGCTTGTCACAAAGATCCTCACTGCACTTGACAGTAGCAGGGTCACCAAAGATCTATGTTAAAGGCTTGCTTCAGTAGTTCACTGAATACACATGCATTTGGTGAAAAATAAGCATATTTTGGTGATAAAACAGGCAGGGTTGCTGAAGCTCTCTGCAAGGCTGCATCAAATGAACCTACAGATTTCCTTCCTGACCTTAAAGCCTGAAGTTCATGAATTCAGGGGTTACAAATATACATACTTTTTTACATTTATTTTGCCCAAAAATAACAGCTGGATGTGGATTAAAGTGACCATTCATGTGTTTGTCTGGTCATCTCCACATGTAGTTAGTGAAATTAGGAAATGTTTTCAGCAATATGCCTGCATTGTGCATGCACATTTCTGCACTGAAAACACCTGAAAATTGGGCCTATGACCTCTGCTAGTACTTCTATTGGGAATGTCATTAACTTGTTCCTTCAGTAAACACCCAGGGATATTGTAAAATGAATTCTCTTGGAAAACACACTAAAATCATTGGAAGGAGAGCACAATGTAAGTACAAAGTACTTTTTTATGTAGACTGAATCACATTCCTCTATCTTATGTGTACAGCTGAAATAGCTGTTTAGTATTGGTCTTAATTAGGAAAGCCTGCAAAATGTTCTGTGTGCTGTATGGAATGATCATCACTGATGTAACAACACTAGTGCCTGAGGTCCCATGTGCTCAGTGCTTTCTTAGGAAAAAAATCCTCAAAAATGGGAACTGAACGAGAACACAGGTGACACCTTTATTTATGAAGGTGTACATCTGCTACAGGTGCCTTGAACCTTGCAATTATGTAGATTTTTTTTTCACAGGGAAGAGAGATGTGAAATACGTTTCTTTGTTTAAATCATTGATTTATATTATTAAAAGGTACCAATTATGAAAGCGTCTGATGTAGCACAGAGGGCCAAAAGGAGAAGCCAGATGACTGCTCCCTGTCACTCCTGAAGCACACTGTAATTGCAACAGCTTGGCATCACCTGAGCTTCAGCTCTTTGGGCATCATCCATGGAATGGCATAGGAAATGAGCTGTGCTTTAGTGGGCTCCAGAGTGTCAGAGTGATTGTCTTCTCAAAGTAAAACAGCAAATGGGAATGGGAGTTTGAGCTGTTAAGGGGAGAGGTAAGTTGGAGAGTCAACTTTTGTCAAATTCTCACTGAAATTTTCAGAAATAGATGTGTATATTTGGGTAACCAGATCCATCCCTGGCATGCTGGCTGCATCTTGAATCCTGCACTCAGTTCTCGGCCCCTCACTACAAGAAGACATTGAGGTACTGGAGTGAGTCCAGAGAAGGGCAAAAAAGCTGGGTAAGGGTCTGGAGCACAAGCGGCTTAGGGAGCTGGAGGTGCTCAGCCTGGAGAAGAGTAAGCTCAGGAAAGAGCTTCTCACTTCACAACTTCTCAAAAGAAGGTTGTAGCAAGCTGGGGGTTGGTCTCTTCTCCCAAGTAACAAGCAACGTGATCAGAGCAAATGGCCTTAAATTGTGGCAAGGGAGATTTAGACTGGATGTTAGGAAAAATTTCTTCACTGAAAGGAATGGCAGGCATTTGAATAGGTTGCCCAGAGAAGTGGTGGAATGACCATCCCTAGAAGTGTTACAAACACATGGATGTGGCACTTGGGGACACACTTTAGCATTGAACATCATGGGTTAGCAGTTGGACCCAATGATCTTATGGGTCTCTTCCAACTTTAACAGCTCTATGATTCGATGATCCCTCTAAGCCTGATTTTAAAAAATGCTGTATTGATTTCAGTGTCTATGGAAGTTTGAATTTACTTAGCCTACATGATGTTACCATGAGCTAAACAAGAACATAAAAACCGGACTCGCTTCTTATCTACATTAAAGCACCATAAACACATTTGACATGGTGTGCTGTGCTTTAAAAAATTAAAATTAAAAAAAAAAAAAAGAGAAAACCACCCATCTAGAAGCCAAGCCTTCTGCGCAGGACTCCATTTGGCTTCAGCGCAGCTACCTGCCAGGCTGATTCCAGATTTCAAGCAGTCTAGTGAATTGTGACAGACTGGCGTCGGTCTTGTATTCCTATCTTATGAAACATTTCCAATGGAATATTTTAATTAAGATCAGCTTTGCTGGCATCAGAAAACTCGTAACCTTCCCACAATCAAATATCAACTGGAGAAAGCAGTAAGAAGTTGACCACAGAGCTGATGTTTAACTTCAAACCAAGGTGGGAACCTGTTCTGGTTTGTCAGACAATGTCTAGCTGCTGTCCCGCTCCTCAGATTCAGCTTTGACTCCCTAGTAAGAAAACAGTAATGTAGAAAACCACCCATGTATCTTTTCCACAAATATTCAACTCACTCCCTGGATTCAGATGGATTTTCTGATATTAAACAAGTAAAGCTGTAATGGAATAGGGAATTAAAATTAATCAAAACCAGAGCTGTTAAAGAAATTCAGTGTCTGCATTGATTTGTTATTATTGTTTTCCCCATGGATTTCAGTCACTGAACACAATTTCCAGCTTGCCATGTTGGCAGCATTCACCAGATCCCTGCACAGACCATCTGAGCAAATCAGGTTGTTTTTAAACAAAGATGCAGAATGTGGTAATTTAATTTTTTCAGTTTATGGATTTCAGGGTACCTAAAGTTTCTTTGAGATGGAGCAGTTGTCTGGGCAGATACAGTGGCCAATCACCACTTCTCCTGTTAATTTGCATATAATGAGTCCATTGTTCATAAGGGATTAGCATCCAGAGACTGCTGGCTGCTCAGGCTGCTCTTTGACGGATTACTTGGACCTGTCATGACTCTTTAAGGATCCCTGCTAAGAGGCAGAGTAAATTACCCTCTGGTGAGCTCCGTGCTGCTGTGGCTAGGCTGTGGTTTATTTAAATCGAGTTCAGCCAGTACCACACCACACAGCAGCATATGCTGTGAGCAAAGAAGTTTTGTGCAGCTTGGGCAGTGGAGCTTGCGGGGTTCCTCAAGAGCTCCTGGCTGGACTCTGCTTGCACGGCAGGCAAATCCACAGGGGCTGGTCATGGTCATGGTCCCAAAGGCTTCGGTAGACCTAAGGGATGTCAGTGTCCTTGGCTGTCCTTTCCTTAGTGACTGGTCAGTGCCAGGAGTGTCTCCTGTGAAGGATCAATGTCTTCAGCATAGTAAGGAGATGACAGAGTAGTGGAGAGCTATCAAGTACAGAAGGTGGATACATTTTGAGTCCTCCCCTGCGGCAGTAATAGCTACCAAATGAAGCTAGGATGTGATGGGTCCAGGACAAAAGGAGGCAGCTCATTGCTCAGGGTGTCAGGGAGTTGGGGAAGTCCTTGCCACAGGACACTAAGAATGCAGCTCCCATGAGTTCAAGGGGAAGCTGGATCTCTTCTTGAAGAAAAAAATGTTGAAGATATAGAGACACTGACTCTTCCTCAGAAAGGTCCCCAGATGCTGAGGTCTGTGACAGTGTTTGAGCATGTAAAACTAGATCCTTGTGCTGCTCCTATGCTCTTCCTCAGAAATCTGCAAAATGTCCATCTGTGACTGATGGAGACAAGGCACTGGATGGGACTTGCCATCCACCCGGAATGATTATTTCCTCATTTGTCACAGATGTGCTCCTTGCTCCCACCCACTTTCAAGCCACATGCTAGCCTACTGTTCATAGGCCTCTTAGTGAATTCAAGTATTTGTACTTGTTTTGCACATTACAAATTAAGAGAGAGATCTACCAAGGTACACTGGTCACTTCATAATACCAGTGTTGTAGAGTTGCTCCCATTTAAGAAGTATTGGCTGATGCTTTTTGGAGAATCTTCTGTACCAACAGATCTACTTCTCCAAGTTGAATTATAAAAGAAATTTAATACTAAGTCTACCAGTTTTCAAACTAGTGAAAACACATTGTTGGTACTGTTTTGGGCTTCTCATACAGAGAACCTATACACAGTTTAATTATTTTAAAATGTCATAAGCGATGCCATTGAACAAAGCTACATTAATCTGGAGGTACTGCTAAAAGGATAAAGTACTTTGAGGAGTGAAAAAATGTTACAGGAATGTTGCTATTGTCTTAGAACCAAATCTTATGAATCTAGAACATGTAAAGTTAAATTTAGACAAGTAATCTTATTCTTAAGAAATAAATCTAGGCAAATAAAGGCAAGTGAATACACACTTAAGACAACTGAATGTTCATAACAATCTTCCTAAAACAAACCCTTAGCCCCAATTTAAAGCAAAATTATGATTAAAGAAAAGTGAGTGTGTCTATAAAAATCCATTTAATCTAATTTGTGACTATGCACATTCTGACTACAGGGAAGGCCAAGGTACTAGAAAGTTATATAACATTTTAGCTAGAGGTAGGATGAAACTTGCTGTCATCTTAACTCAGGGATTCAAAGCCTGAGGTGCCAGTGGCACACCCTGAGAATCCCAGTATCCTGAAGAGAATCACACAAGCATGTGGTGTTCTAGCTCCACAAGCCTGAGATTTAAAGCCAGTTTGGGTTTTGGCTACAGACTGCAGTAGTTACCCAACTCTGCATGGACTGATTCCCCCACTCTAAGACTGTGCCACTGGGACACAGCTGATCTCAGGGGACAGCAGCAGAACACTGCTGTGCAGAGCTGGCACATAAGGATAGGCAGGAAGAATTCCAGCAGTAACACAACTGCTGTCAATGAGGTATATGACTTTTATAAAATTGGTTTTTTAATAGAAATTCGCTAAGGTAGTGAACAGGATTTTTTTACTAGTTTTCAAGTACTAAAATATTCTCTCTTGTACTTGTTCACAGCCTGGCTGTCTCTGTGGAAGGCTGATTTCAAAGCTGTGACATTCTGGGACTGTGGATTTGAAATTGTTAACATATTGTGGCAAGAAACATTTTTAGAAGAGAAATTTTAAAACTGAAAGCTTTCAAAGCAGACAGTAGCCTAGGTGCTATATATATAACAATATGCTATGTTTTTAGGATTGTGATAATATTATGCACGCATTATTAGTGAGACCTTAATCTGTGTTTCCAGTACCTGAAGTAATAATTCTGAGCCAGGGATAACACTGAGATTTTTGATGAAAATTTTTCCTTAAATGGGAATGTTTTGATCCAGCTCATCTGCTGGCACTGTCTCTGAGCCTCCAACCTCCCTCATCCTAAATACAGAGCTGTGCTTGCAGAGGCATCAGACAGAGGAAGGGGATGAGTGAGGCCTTTTGCCAACTGTTTAATCTGCCCTTCCTGCTTCACACCGGGTGAACGCCCCTCACACTGCTGGTTGTCCATCCAACTGCAAACATTGCTTCTTA
Source organism: Pardalotus punctatus (assembly GCA_013400915.1). Taxonomy (NCBI): domain Eukaryota; kingdom Metazoa; phylum Chordata; class Aves; order Passeriformes; family Pardalotidae; genus Pardalotus; species Pardalotus punctatus. The sequence continues at coordinate 217,122 of VZTX01002886.1, forward strand.
AGCAAAGGATTTCTGTATTTCAGTTTTGGCTGCCTGGTCCTTTTGAGGCTGGAGCATCTCCTTCACAAATGAATAAATGCTGCTCCCTGCTGGAAACTCTCAGTACATTGCAGCCTGCTGATATTTTCCTTGTGAAAAGAGGGTGGTGGAAAATGCAAATAGCTGTTAAAAATCAGACAAACGCAGTCGTTCAGGGGGCAAACTCCACAAGAATCAATGTTAGTGCAGTGGTGGTCGATCTCATACTGTCCTCCTGGGCTGCTCTTCTGCAGTGCTGGAGTCCGAGTCACAACTCTAGGGTACCCTCTCTACCAAGGACTTCGCATCACAAGAGAGATACGGCGGAAGCTCTAGAGATCACCCGGCAGCTGCTCGTGTACCTCAGGTGAAATCCAAAATGTCTGTACACCTACAAAGGCAGATCTGTTCCTATTGATTTGGTGCCTAAGGAGCCACTTTACCTCGTGAAGAGAGGAACTCTGCCTGTCTTATATCAAACACATAAGTGCAGAGAAGCAGGCAAAGAAGAAGCATTTCTTCTATGACTGATGGCCCCTGACAGCAATTCTGATCCTGGCCCCTAAACTATTCAAAGCATGCCCATCCATGTCTCTGAAGGTCATATGGTGGATCTCACTGAGACACCAGGACATAGGAATATCACAGATCTGATTTGCAAGAGGTGAATTAGCTTGACAAGCTGTCATGCAAACCCATTTTATGCAGGGTAATTTAAGTAGAAAATATATTCAAGTGCTGTACTGGATTAGGCCAAATTCTGAACATTTCTTCCAACTCTCTTGACCAAGATTCACATGGGAGCAGCAGTGTCTAATTTCTCATGGGAAGGTACAGTGTACTAAGACACTTTCACAAAGTACAGAGACGTCCTTATTAATCTGAATCTAAGAGCTCTCAGATTTGGGAGATGTTACATCCCACCACTCACAGTACTCCCATCTCACCGGTCCACGGGATGCTTCTCTGCGCAAGGGCTGTGGTGCCAGCGTGTTTGGATGTGTCCACACATGTGAAGAACTGAAAAGACTGGGAGAACACTTCTTGAGCAGACTGTGTGAGATAAGGTGTCAATTTAGCAGTGTGTATAGTGCAACTGCTGTCAGGAAAATAAGTAGTCAGTATCAGCTAAGGATAAAGACATTTGCAAAGGCAATAGTGTTTCAAGGAATAAGAAACACATCAGAGTAACCACCACACTTGCCTTCTTCTAGCAGTCGGTGATATCAGAACAACTTCAATCTAACTTTCATATCTTTCAGCTTTCTTTCCATACCTACTTTGCTCCAACATCCAAAAGATTTCCTCAGTCTTTGCCTCTACTCCTTCCCCAGTTGTGGTTTCTGAATTATTGAGACATCTTTTTTGCACCATCCATACACAATGATTCCTTTATTTATACTGTATTTACTAAGGCCCTAAGCCAGTACTTGGTGACGTTTGTGGGAGTCAGTCCACAGATTTCAGAGGACTTTGGAACACACTTTTCTCTGTGAATTACAATACTACTTTAATTTCTTAACCCTTTTCTTAAGTGATGGATTATCAGCATGGAAGCCAATATGGTCCCAACTGTGAACTTTGCCTTGCCAGTTCCCACAACAAAACCTGGAGAAGATGTACCCTGTTGAAGGGAAGGCAGCCAAGGCAATATGGAAGAAAGCTGAGGTTCTGTTTTTCCAGTTTTGTGGGAAGCAAATAGTTTCAGGCCAGAGTTACAGCTCCCGAGCTGGGTCTCAGTCCCTGGTTCCTCTGAGGTCAGTTTGGAAAGGATGAATCAGAGGTGAGATCCAATGATGCATGAAGAGCTTTCCCAGCAAAAACAGATTTAGAGAAAGAAGAAAAACCAAATCCACTCAGTTAATGTTCTTTCCTGAAGCCCAAGAAAAGTCCAGGACAAAAAATAAAGAGAAGTAGGCGCATCATTGCAATACTGTACCCTGAAACTACAAAGAGCTGGGACTGAGCATGTGGCAGTCCTTTTTCTCTTTCACCTTAAATCTCTTGGTTCTCTGTGAAACTCAGCTTTTCCCCTGTGCAGCCCCTTCTGTGGGCATTCGTGTCTTCTCTGTCCTCTTCAGTAGGCTCCCATTCCTCATGGGTGCTGTTTTTAGTTGTCTCCCTTGTTCATGACACTTCTATAATTTCTGTTCTCTTAACCATTGCCCAATCAGTCCTGCTCTATCTAAGCTCTTTTCCCCGATGTAGTGTTCATCATCTCATTCCCTGTGTGACTCATGGTAACTGCTTTCCCATATGGGACCAGAAAGCCTCCAAAAAGTGGTGTGAGCCATATCCACAAATGAATTATATTAGGCAGGCTCTACCTGCAGCTTTAACATTCATTTCCCTTTAGAGGGAGCAATGTCTATGGAATAGATAAAATTTCTGCATCTGGAAAGAAATTTGTTATGTCTTTAATGTCTCTGGCTGTTTTTATTTTGGGTTTTGTTTTTAATGTAACACCCCTCAGTGCAACATTTGAGTATTTTTATCTTTTTCCTACTTAATGTGCAGCAGCATCTTTTTATTGGTGAAAGGTAGAAAGTGATTATTGACTGACTCAAATAGAAATAAGGACAGAATATGCACAAGGAGGGGTGGATATTTTCTGCTTTTTCTCTTTTTTTTCACTTGTAATTTAATGAATAGTTTTACAGAAGGTTAATTGCAGATTTAATCAATTTTGGAAAACACAACATCAAGTAAAATGTTAAAACCTCACTGTTAAAAAAAATGACTTGAAAAATCTTCATGGAGAAATATATGTTTGGTTGACTGTTTTTAATATGACATCAATGTTGCTCAGTCTGAGCTGTTTCCTGGTTCATTTGCATCAACTAAAACACATCAAATGAAAAATAATGCAAAGAAAGTACAAGAACAGAGCCGCAGAGAATTTTTTTTTTTTTTAAGAACAGTTAGGTGGTGTGGAAATTGTGATGTTCCAGAACTAATGTTCACAGTAGGGAGAAGAGAAAGCTCACAAGCTTCAGTCAGTAATAAATGCTCAAGAAATGAGATATTAGAGATGGTGGCATAGGACAGGACCTTCTGAAGCACTACAATAAGTCACTTTTATTGAGATAAGGTTGCTGCTCCTGTGTTTTAGTAGGATTTGAGACAAAAGGAAAGGAGGTCTGTGCTGACAGCCCTATTAATGCTTTTGTTACATTTTGAGTTCCAGCACTGAACAGCTAGACTCTTACATTCAACATCCGAAATTATTTCTAAGTGATACATTACTAAGACTATTTTTCTGTTCCAAATTAGAAGTTAAGCCTTGCTGTAGAGGTGGGACACGGTGCTCATTAGAGAGGGCAAGATGATACTGATCACTTTTCTGACACTTCTCTTGCCTGTGAAATGCAGCAGCTCCTGCCAAGCTCAGAAGAGGTGTGAGCTGTATGTCTTGCAGCTGCTTTTGAAAATGCTTTTGCTTCTAGGTCCAGGCAGCTGCTCTGGAGTAAAGAAGGAGTCCCAGTACTTGTCTGCAGCTACCTAGCAGGGTGGTCAGAGGGAAGGCAGACAAAGGGACTGAGGTAGCTCTCACAAACTGAAACACAGTATATTATGGTTATATATGTCAGGAAAAATGTTCTTCATATGTGGTCCAGTGGTCAAACACTGGAAGCAGCTGGGAATGCCGATCTTCAGAACTCAGCTGGACATGATCCTGAGCAGCCTAATCTAACTTTGAAGTCAGCAATTCTTTCAGGAAGATCTTGGCTGAAATAACCTCAAGAGGTCCCTGCTAACACAAATTCTTTAACTCCATTATTATGTCATATATCCTGTATAACCCAAGCATCCACTGTGGGATACCTCTACCTGATCTATCAATTACAGGTAAAAGCAAGGAGGAAAGAGATCAGATTAGAGTGGAAGATGAAGGAAGCAACGCAGACACAACCTTGGTTCTGAAATGTTTTTCATTCACTTCTCAGAAGAAATTGGGAATTGACTTCAGGATAACTCATTCTATAGCAGTGCAAACACTCAGTGACCATGTAATCATGAATTATGGCAAAGGATGGTTTCAAACACTGAGCTGTTTTCTCTCACTGTAGCACTGGTGAAGGGGCAGAAGAAAGACATTGGGTTCCTGAAGTGAAACATGTCTCAGAGGAGAATATATCCAAAGTAAAACCTCAGGAAAAGGACCAGAAATTTTTGTGTGGTATCTATTGATATGATTTAAACAGAGGAGACTGCCTGCATGTGTTGATGAAAGTAGTTGATGAAATTAACTATTTTGGCTTAGATGATAGGAAAGACCAGGATACCCTCTCTAACACAAGTTTTGCAAAACAACCTCGAATATCATTAAAAATGGACTGGACCTAACATCAGCAAAAGAATTTAAGAGATTCATCCTACATTTTCAAGGAGGTTAGTGGAAAATCTAAGATGTTTGCTTTATCTTTAAAGCAAGAAGTGGTTGTAGAAGCTGAAGAACAGCCTTCAGAAATGTGTGAGCAAATACGTGTATCACATAAATTATGAACTGCATTCTGTGGCTTAATATAAGCTGTGAGAAAAACGAAAAAGTTGGGAAAATTACACTGCTCACGAGGTATTCTTTTTTACGTTACTACATACTTTTTTCTTCCTTTTTTTCTTTTTTTTTTTTTTTTTTTTTTTTTTGTCCCTCACATTGCCAGGATGACTATTTTCTTAATACGTAATTAGGTGATTTCCCTTTGTAGCACTTCAAGAAAAGTCTTTTGCTGATTTGTCAGTGTTCAAAGTGCAGCACTGCAGTTCATTATGTCCCTGACTTCTTCCTAACTTTATGCAAAGGCAAGAGTAATGAATGTAGCTGTGAGATGTAATTTTTCATGTCTATTAACACTTTATTGGCCTGGTTTTTTGGTCAGTTCTGTTGCAGTGATTGTGCTGGGATTGTATTATACTTAACTAGGGACAGGAAAAAAAACCAAACTAACAATGCAGTATGAGTTAGACTAGTTAAATTGATTAAAATTAATAGGAGGTGCTCTAACATCTAACTCCCTACTCACCACCATCACACAGGTATTTTCTTTTAGTAAGAGTTTGCATTTTTGTTTTTCTTTTGGCAGTATTTGTCTCACGGCTCTCTCAGTTTATGGTTCTCTGTCTACTTGCATCTCACAAACACTACAGCAAGGTTATAAGGGTTTTGTCATGTAATTGGCCAGTATGGTATTGTAAATAAGTAAAACTAATTCCCTGGACAAATAGATGTTGTATAGCATTAGATGCACTTGAGTGCAAATAAAGAATTTGATTATGTTTCTCCCTCCTGCCTGTGAAAAACAGTTCCCTTAAGTCTTTTATCTAATATCATATGGCTTAAGTGCTGAGGCTCCTGGTAATTGCCTTGCAGGGCTGTTCCTCATCTAAGAGACATCTGCAGCTCGTGACTCTCTAGCAGTCTGCTGAGAATTCCTTTACACTAATTTCCATCCCCAGCTCCTAATTTGTCTCTCAGGCTACTCTAAGCAGTATCTTTCAACTTTTCATTTCTCCAAGGAAATTCATCAAATATACTCATGCACAAGGGTAGGAACCAGCCTACTGCTCAGAGAAAGGCACCTCAGAGGCCGCTTTTGATGTCTGTCCATGATCCTGTGCTGAGAAAACACCGTTACTTGAAGCAGGTAAGGTGGGCTGTGCTGTGCCTGTCAGCTTAGGTGTAGATGTACTTGCAGCATGGGAGAAAGAGGCTGTAGCAGGACAAGCCTCATATAAAAAGTCATGAGATGCTCAGCAGAAGCCTCTGCCTCTCTGCACTTGCTTGGAAGAATGCAGCATAGGTTTGAACTCTTAGGTTTGAAAGAGGATCACCTCTTTTCAAGTAAGAGATTAATCCAAAGAGCTTCTGTTCATCCTTTCTGCATTTCGCACTAGGCACAGGGAAAAAACATCCAGTTTGTGTTCGGCATTTGCAAGCTAATGCTTGTGCAGAGGAATTAGGGAGGTTGGAAGGAGTTCTCTGCTGCCAGTGTCTCTCATTTCCATTGCATTGCGTCAAGAAGTGCAGAAATTGCTAACCATTGAAGTGAACTGAGAAAAAATAAGTAAGCAATGTTTAACATTAGCTATGCTTAATAAATTGAAAGACATCTGTCAGTTCAAGTTCTGCATTTCCCAAGATGTTAAGAAATAACTAATATGAAACTGCAGCAGAGGCAGTACAAAAGTCCTGTTTCTGTAGACAAAGATGTCTGTATGAAAAGCATTTTTTTCCAAGCTGACATTAGGCTAATTCCCTCCCTCCTGTCCATTCCTAATAGATTGAATGCTAGGAGTCAAGTGCCACTTGACCTTGCAAAATTCAGCTCACCCACTCAAAGAAAACAAAATCTAACAATACAGAGTCTTTCTGATATAAGTGAACAAGGTTTTGATACAAGTAAATAAGTAGACTACATGTTCCTACTAAACTGATGTTCCATGGTGCTGCTTTACAGAAATACTGAGGCAGCCTTTTCTGTAATAATCATATAACCTGAAAGAGTGCAAGATGGTCAGAGCACTCAATAGCAGCCTCTGCTTCTGCCTGTTCTCAGGGGGTTGAACAGCAGCAATTTGTTTTATGGGACATGGCATCCCTCCTGCCCTGCTCATGCAAAGAATTGGCCTTTTGTAGGGCCCCTCTGTGCATGCTCAGTGCCAGCAGATTGCCTTTCTTGGCACACACAAACGTTTCAGAGGGAATGTACGCAGCTCTGTTTCGCCTGACAGATATTTTATTCATGTAGGGCTGATTTGCCTCAATAGCCATCAATCCAAGTAAGTGTGATCCATCAGAGCCCTGTCTCCAAGTAAACCTAGGGACACTGTTATCTAGAGGCAGCTTCTTGGGAAAATCCTCTCCGCCCCTTTTCCTCTAGAACACAAGGAGATGCATGTTGTACTTCCCCCTGCAGAGGAAAGGCCTTGCTTCGCTCCCTTTGCCCAGTAGCTCATTTGGCACAGGAGCTGAGATGCACACGCTGCTCCTTCCACAGCCTTGTTCTGTGAGGCAGGGGTATAAAAGGGAGGAAAACAGTATGTGTTGAGAATTGAAGCAGTGGTCATGGTACATGACCTGCATGAGATGACCCCATGGCTCTGATACAGGCCAGTAAAGCATGCTGAGGCTTCAAAGAAGAGTAATTACAATCAATTACTGCATCTAAGGTCACAAGAGACTGTAATTACCTCTCTGATCTCCTGTATTATACAGTGCACAGGCCATCTATTATGATTATAATAATTATTATAGTTGTTAATGCTATTATTTTAGAAAAAACATCCATCCTAATTTCAAAACATCCAGGGATGAAAAGGCCTTAGTAAAGTATTCACTTGATACTTACTCCAGCTTGCTTAATTACCAGTGCCACTCAGACTGTAAATTCATCTGCTAAATCCAGTAACCCTCTACTAACAATTTCTGGTCTCCAGTAAGTATTGATAGACCTGGGCAACAACATCCTGTATGTTTGTGTATGTCTACCTGAGGTTAAACAATGCAGAGCAAAGGTCTTCACTCTGACATGACAAAGGGCTTGAATTGATGGAGGGCTGCTGATAAGGTTTTGCTTTACTGATGCTGCTTGAAATTGCCAGGTCACAACCCTCCTTTTGTCCTTTGCTTGTCAAAGACCAGCGTATCATTTTCTGTTGAGTCGCAGTTAACAGTATACCCTGCTCTCCTGTACAGGATAATACAGAGATCCTGTCTGCATCTCTGTACCTAAGTATATACAATTAGACCGGAAAAGAACTTAAAGGCAAAAGGCATTAATTAATGTGCCTATAAATTTCCCAGGAGGGACTAATGTAAGAATCTTGGTCTTCAAAGTGCCTTTGTTTTAGACCTTGTTTAATCTGTACTTTCTTCCTGCCTGCACTGATATAATTTTCATGGGTAATTACTATAGGAAAATAGAGTTTCATCTCTGTACAATTTTTATTAACAAATCAAATATCCTATCAGAATGGGAAATGTACATAAAAAAATCTAAGTTCTCATATATTACAATCACATTCGTAACCAAGAATTGTTACTACAATATTTTGGAAACCCAGAATTGTTAGAACTGTGAATATAACCAAAGCACAAAACCATAAAAAAAGAAAATCCTAACCTGGTTTGTTCTAGTGATAGATAGTGACTTCTCAAAAGGCCCCTTCCACACAGGGAAATGAGGCTCCTTCTCCTATATATCTATATCTATATCTATGTTCAAATGTGCATTTCTATTGCCATATTTCCTTCCATAAATTTTGATCCTATTAACCAGTCTAGCCAATCTAATTTTTTCTGGAGTGGGGGGGCAGATAAATGCTATATATAAATGTATATATTGCTACATTCAGCGAACATTAGCAATTTAATAGAAGACAGGGACCTTATAAGTTCTCCAGCTGAGAGAACAGCACAGTGACAGCTCACACCTTATTAGATACCAGACAATACAAAGAAGCAGAAACAGTAACCACATCTTCGGAGAAGCTTCAATTAACAGTGAGACATAAATCTGCTGGAAGCAGCACTTGCTCCATCCTGGTGTTCAGAGGACTGCTTAGCACAGCGCATCCCTTGGGCTTTGCTGGAGGGGCAGAAAACACAAAGTGCTCCCTCTGCAGTGGAGATGCTGTCCTACTAAGCAAGCACAAGTTAGGTCTCCATATCAGTAAGGTCAATTGCACTTGTAACCTAAAATTTCATTAGTGCTATATCTGTTTTCACAGCTATGGAAAAAATTCCTTCTTTTGGAGAACTTTGCAGACTGTGGGCCACAGCTGTTGGCAATGCTCCCATTGATTCAGGGCCAGAGAAGAAACCTCTTCACATGCTATAGTTAATTACAAGCTGTTTGCATATTCAACGCATGCTAACAATCCAGTTGGAGGATATTTTTTATTATTATTTACTAATTTTTTAATTGTAAGTCAAGAAAATGCATATTAATCCGAAAGGGTCTGAACATCTCTGACAAAAAGGAAGAAAGAAAAAAAATTGCAGAGGAGAGAGAGATTTTAACATGTAGTCACCCCCTGCACTATAAAAAGTAAATAAGAAAGTGAATCACACCATTTATTACCTAAACAAGTAGCAAAATAATAAAATGCCTTTGCTGATGTGAAGCATGAACTGATACATACCTCAGATATCTGACTCTGTTAATTTAGAAGTTGCTATCTTCAGCTGAAAAAAAAGTTAAAATGCCTGGTGTCCATATTTTATTTCTGGTGCTCATGAATCAAACCCACACAAAAATGAGGAGATCAAAACACACCAGATAGCTGAAGAACTGAGATGGGGATACTTAATAGTGTTGTGATGAGAAGTAAAATTGTCAAAGGTTGCAGTTCAGTAGTTTTATATGAACTACAGACACAGAGAAATCCACAAAATAATAAAATTTCATTTTCACATTCTTCTGCAAAAGGCTCCAGCTTCTCATTTCATGTATTTTAATTTCAAACTGACATAAACTAAGCTAAATATTCTGCTTTTGTTTGGAGAAGGCAAAAACCTGAATCTTGTAGTGTGGATTGGGTTAAGGATAAATACTTCTTTTTTCTTTAGGAGACATCTGTCTTGAAACAGTGTTTTCTTTTTCCTCTGCCTAGAGGCAGAGATCTCTAAACCCAGCCAGAAGGTGTTACAAGTTGTAATTGCTGGAAGGTCTGTGCTTCTCCATATGTAGTGACTTTAAAGTTCGGTGCTCTGGGTTTTTCACAGTCAACTGCTCAGCCTGGAGAACAGAAGGCTCGGGGAGATCTCATCCATGTGTATAAGAACCTGAAGTGGGGCCAGGGGAAAAAAAGAACACAAACTAGAGACTTCTTGGTATGCACTGACATGGCAAGAAGCAATAGGCAAAAACTGAAATACAGGAAGATCTGATAAGGATCATAAAGACCTTTTTTTTACTGTGCACATAGTCAAACACTGAAAAATGCTTCCCAGAGAGGCTGTGGAGTCACCTTTAATGGAGATATTCAAGTCAACTGGATGAGCTATGAGCAATCTGTTCCTGATAATTTTGCCTGAGCAGGGACTGGACCAGATGAGCTCCAGAGGCATCCACCAGTCTCTACCACAATTCTGTGAAGTGGCTTCTTCTCTGCCAGCACTTTTTATGCAATTCTGAAAACAGCCTGGCACACTGAATACCATCCAGTTATCAGCTCAAAGGAAACAAATAGTCATTGGGATGCGTTTCTGAACAGAACAAAATTATTTCTAAACTTGTAAGCAATCTCTGTTTGTCAAAGGATTTATCTGTCAGCTTGAGAGATAAGATCAGACTATGTCTGTACTTCCCATATGTTTCTTTTGCTGCAGATCATTCAGCGCTATAGTTTCCTGAATATCCAAATCTGACTTTTAGATTATTATTTTGAAACACTTTGGATAAAAACATATGAATCTCAAACTTTTCTGCAGGGCATATAGACCATTTTCCTACTGCCAGTGCTATAGAGATAAATTAGCTTCACTGCAGAAGAACAGAAGACATTCTGAAGGTTTTCTAGAGATTAGTTTAATTAGCTAATAAACCAAATGGAATACACTTATTTCATTGAGATAGCAGAAATGCATTATCTTGAACAATAAACCCAGCATTTGCATGCAGCTCATGACAGCAAAGAGACTGTGAGTAATACAAGAGAGATAAATTTAACAGGAGAGGAGATGCTGAACAAGGAGAGGTGAGGATACAAGAGAGCTGGCAGAGCAGTGAGGACAATTGCTGTGATGATTAAGGACACGAGGATCCAGAGGCACTCGCACTCCACTCAAGCTACCTTTGTCCAGACCTGGATGAACCATGCAGGAGACACTTGCACTCCACAAACCGCACAGCTGTGTCGTTTGCTGAGAGGCACAGCACATTGCCCAGGCTCTGTGCCACCCTACAGCAGCTCTGCGCTGCTTGGGACCAGAGCTGGCTGTGTCCAGCCAGCTCAAAAGCCTGCACAGCCCACACCAGGGTCTGTCTGTCCCCACGAGCACAGGAATACCCCGAGGAGCAAATTCCCAGGAGCATCTCAGCTCCTCCCCAAGGTGCTCATGAGTCTACAACTAGTCCTGAAACTAGTTCTGAAACAAGCTGAGAAAGGGAAGTATATTGTAAAATAAAGCAAATGGGACAATAAGAAAATGGAAATAAATCATAAAAATTATGCTTATAATCATCAAATAGTCTTCTGCTGGGCATACCACTGGTTTATAAGGGGGCTGATGCACAAGACAGAGAGGGACTGCAAGGCTGGAAGAGATGGCAGGGGAGTGAAAGAGAAAAAATGGAGAAAAAACAAGATTGCTCTTTGGTACATCAGAAGATGGCTGGATTTGTTCAGCAGCTCATGAAGACACTACCTAAGGTTTTCAGGTGATTTATGCCCTTAGGGAAACTTGAAGAATGTAGACTGTTCTCAAATGAAATGCAAAATCAACTTTATTCTGAAAGACGACAGAATGATGTGAAAGAGACTTCAAGGTCTGTCCAAAGCAATTAAATTTTTAAAAATCACTAGAAACATAATTGGTCTTATACAGTGTAGTGTAAAAAAACTCCTGGCATCTGACTGTCCCTTCCATTAAAACAGACAAGGGATAGAACTTTTGAACACACTGAATGTAACTAGAGGATATATTTTATGAAAATGAGTCATTGCTTTCAAAATCAAGATGTTTTATTACTGCTGATAAATTGGCATACTAGTATAAAGAATGACTAATCTGTAAGGGCCTGCCTTTGGATGTTGTCTTTTTTTTGATTCCCAGTCTTGATTAGCCTCCTGTATTACAACAGCATCAATCAAGCTGACTACAATCAATTCAATATGAATTGTGAAATCCATTTCCACAATAATTATTGACTGTAGCTATTACCATTATGAAATCCATATTCCTACCTGCTTGCTGACAAGACCTTCACCTCCCTTCTGTTTTCTTCTTTTTAGTTCCACATACTTTCCCTGACAAAAAAAAAAATTAATAATTTTCTTATTTTTTAACTCTTCTGTTCACTGAGGTAAAATAGTAAGATGCACAGGTAACTGTAAGAGAAAATACCTTATTTCAAACACGACCTAAACCAAACATTGTCCTAATTAAATGACAGTAAATGTCATGTGTGGACATAGAAATTAACTTGGGGCTCCCACTTAAGGTAAAGAAAGATGGTATTTGTGTGACAAATTCACCTCCTGTGGTATTTGGATACAGACCTCCTTATTTGCAATGCACTGGTTCATCCTGTGTGTAAGCAAATGACTGTAGTTATTTATATAAGCTTGTTGTTATGTATCCTAGAACTTTTAATGGGATGGGGGGTAGTTCCAGAGAAGGATTCTTAAACAGTGTACAAATGTTCCATGTTGGTCCTCCATGGCTGGCATTCTAGCCTCCACCTTGAAAAAATAATGCCACTAAAACCTGCTCTGTTTACTGTAGTTAAGACTGTGATTTTAAACCATAGGCTTGAGCTATTACTGCTGTGCTGTGGAGCATCCCCAGGAGCTGTTTATCTCTCCAATTCACAACTTCTTTTCTTTCACCTTGCTCTGTGCAGGAGCAGTAACTTATTACTGGCCTCGAATTTTATCTCAGGCTACCTCAGCCACCCAGCTGAAATGCAGGCTTAATCCCATCTGAACTGAAGGGGAGGTATAAAAGAATTGCCTTTTTATTCCTATGCACTGGACACAGAACCAGATAATAGGAAGAGAAGGAACTAGTTCTTTGTTGGGCCATGAAGCACACACACCAGCATGCCCACAGACAGAGATTTGGGCTCTCAGATGACAACGTATAAATGGATATTTAAATGGGTAAGACTCTCTGCAAGAACAAGTACTCCATTTTCAAGGCTCACACATGCCCTTTTGGAGCTGCAGCAGTGCCATGTGTCAGCTGGACAGTGGCAGCGGGGTTGGAGTGGTTCTGTTTGCACATGTGGCTACGTGAGGGTGATGAAGAACTGTGGAGCTGGCAGTAAAGTGAAAAGCAAGAACAGCACAAGCAGAAATAATGTATGACCCTAAAGCACCCCAGACCTGAACACAAATGGGAGTTATCTGGATAGAGGTAGACTGACAGCTCTTTGAATCCAAGCACTAAATAAAGACATGCCTTTGTGGTGCTCCTAGATGGACTCTGGTTCCAGAAATCAATGCAAAGGTTTGTTCATCCCAGTGTGTGGCATTTTTCTCCCCTTCTCAGACAGTCTTATTTTACCTAGAAACTTGCTGTCTGCATTATACCTCCTCTTCTTTTTTTTCTGCAGATGATAAGGCATTGTCCAAAACTGACTAAATAACAGCAATAAGAGAGATGGATTGTCACTTTAGGTTACTCAGACAGTGGTTAAAGTTAATAAAGGTTCAGACTGCTTCTTTGGGCAACAAATGCTGTGCAACAGTCCAGCCTGCTGGGGAGCCCAATTGGAGGTGCTGGGCCCCCAATCACTCCTCATACTCCAGGATAGTGGCTACAGCATTCACTTTCTCATGAAGACATCTGCCATTTGCTCCCCTCCATCCTTCTCTATCCCTGCTGGAAAGCTGCAAGTGTAACCTCAGCACAGTTAATGCTCTCTCACACACCAGGACAAGAAATACCTTTAGTATGTGAATGATGTATGAGGTGTTTGGTTCCTGCACCCCTCCCTTTTTGTTCAGGGGTTGACCACGAGCTGTTCCTGCTCTCCTTCCCTCCCACAGTCCATCACAGACCTAACGCTTTGACCCTCACTCTCCCAATGCACTTCTCCCATGTGCAACTGCTTCCCAACAGGGGCTGCAGAATTAGGCATAAGGCAGCAGCATATGACAAATGATGCTTTTTCTGAAGACTGTGCAGAGCTGGAGGTCAAGCACACTATTAATAATTCTCTGACTTTTTAAAAGCTGTATTTCCTCCATTTGTTGGCAACATGATTTGAAAGGTCTGTACAAGCCACTTAAAACAGCAGCTGAACAGAGGCATTTCAGCATTGCCCAATATTGATTTTTGCTTCTAACTCACTTCTTTGCTAAGGCTGGTTTCAATATCCCGTTAAGTTTAAGTGAAGATATTTCCCATCTCAATAGCCATGCATTGTAATTTGATCCCATAGACAAGCCTGTCCTATTTTCCTTAGCAACATGGCTTGGATGAAAGAGCAAGACTGACACAAAATCTCCACCCTGGACCATTGCTGCCCACATTGAAGAAAGGCTGAGTGGAGACTGAATGGAGGTGGGCAGGAGTGGGGAATGCATTCCCCAGGGTGTTCATCGAGCTTAACCTGTACAAAGAAAACCCCACAATATAGGGCTGATACAGAAGAATATTTCTGTAAATTCAATGCACTAGTTACTATGCTCCCAAATAGCAGAAATTTAAAGGAAAAAGACATTCAGGAAATTTAGCAAATTCTTAACCAAAACTAAGGAAACATAATACCATATGTGAAATGTGAAAATGTGAGAGAAAAATAAAGATTCTAAACATGAATTTGGATAACCATAACAGTGACCTAAAATTTAAGAAATTTCCCCCCTGGGAAAATTGGAACATATAAATAATAATTTTCTTTTCTTTTGGGGGGGTAAGCAAGTGAGATCCTCATAGAAGAGAAAAAAAAGTCATGAGGATGTGCTCTATATTTATACTAGAAAGAAGAAAAAAGACAAAGAAAGAACAGGTTTTCTGCTTTGTGGGGAGTGAGACAGAAGCACAATTGAAAATGACGTTGAGAAGGCTGAAGTGCCTCAACCTTTCTTTGCCTCATTAAAAAAATCTAAAAGTATTCAGACTATCCATAGACTTCAGAACTTAAGAACTTAGGCTGGTAGAGAGCAGAAGAAGAGCTTGCATAGATACATAATGTATCTGCAAATCATGTGAGCCTTATAAAATTCACCCCAGAATGCTCAGAGAATTGAGCAATCATCTCTAAGGACTGATGGAAGGTGAAAGTTCCAGAAGACTGGAAAATGACTCTCAAGAGCTCTTCCAGCCATGGTTACCATTCCTGTAAGGAGGGATAAACAAAGGTAAGACTGTGACCTACTGATTCCTTCTTTAGGAAGCCACAATGGCAAACAACTACTTGGTATTGTCCCTATAGGCAGAGCACAAAGTTTTGAGAACACAGGGTCAGTCTGGATCAAATCAAAGGTCCATCTGTCACAAAATAGGCTCAGATAGTAGCCTGCAGCAGTTACAGCTTTATCAAAAAACAAGGGTAGGGCAAGAATACACCAGCATATTCTCCCAGCTCCTAGCAATCAGAAGCTTAGGGACTTACAGAGAGACTAGAGACTTGGCATCCTTCTGTTAATAGCCCTCCCTGACCTTTAATAGCCCTCAACAATTACTGATCAAGAGATCTTCAAAGTGCTGTCTTTACTACATGAAATCAGAATACATAGAAACTGAAAACAGCCCCATACTTGATACTGCTCTGCCTTTCAGTGAATATATTTTTGTTCCCAGCCTGGATATATTGTTATCACACATACATTCATTTCACGAGCAGCTAATCCTTGAGAAAAGCAATACCAAAACGTCAGGAGAGCTACTTGACATTATTTACATTCAAGCACAGTTACTCTGGCTAGTTCGTCAGAAGCTGCTTCATGTTAGAGTTCAACCAAATTTATTTTAAGCTATAAAGAGACAAGACAATCTTATGTAGATGGATACATTGCAGTTGGAGTATAGTGATTAAAGAACTTTATTTACATTTCCAGCTGATCAACATCTTTTAGATCCTTCTAATGGGAAGAATTGATTTTTTCCTCTGCAAAAGGGACTTAATCAATTTTGCTTCTGGAAATGTTTTATTCAACAATAGCTAAATTTCCCTGCATACACATCTGTCAAAACAGAAACAATCATTGGAAAAGAGAAGCCTTTTGTGCTGATATAAAGATATCTGTTTTATTCTTTCAACAGAAACCTATAGATTTTTTTATGCCTTTAAAAAAACAAATACAAATGCCTTAAATGCCCAAAACCTTACCCAAATACCTCCAAATATTAGCAAGCTTAGTTTGGGTTGACTTTTCTAGATTTTTTAAAAAATTATTTTGTACTTTAAAATAAATGTAAATGTCATTCTTCAGGGAAAAAAAAATGTGTTTGCGATCCTTTTTGGATTAATTTATTCTAGTGGTTGTGTACTAATTTAGCCTTTTCTGCAGCGCTGGACTGGGACTTAAGAAGCCTTGGTTCTCCAGCTCTCCAGGTGGCTCTCTGGGCAAAGGAGGTATCTCACTTCATCTGTAAAATGGGAGCACTCTATGTTCTATACAGAGCTTTGGTATCTGTGTGCAGGAGACTTTGAGAACATTATGTTTCATGCTGCTCAGCATCTCGTTTCTCAATGCAGACGGAAGAACTTTCAGTGGTCTATGGGCTACACACTGGATGCAGGTGAACAAAAACCACATGTGTTAGGTTATAATTCTCTCATTCACAACAATGGCCAAATGCCTGTGAGGTGCAGCTCAGTTAATGGCAGTGGCTCAGTATTTTTTACCACATGTAGCAGTGGGCAAATCCACAGGTAAATAAGCAGAGAACTCTTTACAAGTTTTTAATACAGCATGTCTGCAGAAATATTTTAGCTATGAATTTTTATTGAAAATCTAATTAAAATGTGCATTATTAGGCTCAGTTTCTACCACAGGCATTGCATTTACATTTGCACAAACAAATATTAAGCAGGTGTATAAGAGGTTCTTGTCTTGTTTGGTTTTATGCAGATTCATAACAGCCACAATTAAATTTAAACTGATATGAAAATCAGAGAAGTCTCACCTCCATGCAGTCTATAGGACTGTTTACCTTGCCAGGACTCATAAACACAGGGAAAAAAAGCCCCCGTGAACACAGTATGTGACACTGAATCCTTCAAAATTTAAAATGGTAAGATTAAGAAGAAGCCTGTAAAAAGAGCAAAAATGAATTTGTGTGTTTGCTCTCAGTTAGAAAGCCTCTTGGTTCTTTAAGCTGATGGATTGTCATATCTATAAATACATCTAATCTCTTAACCTCTTGCTAACCATCAGCTGCATACCACCGTCTGTGTTTGGCACCACTGCATCCACTGCAGCCGATTTGGCCACTTCTGAGACACATTTATTACTGCTGTAAGCAGTAACAGCCTGAAACCTGAATTGTGAATTGGGGTCCTGTTGTACTCTGTTTTGCGGTAACAGGTAATGTGAGCAGACAGTGCCTGCTCCAGCCTGGATCGACAGCACTCCCACCCACATGGTGATTCACATGACAGGGCAGGGAAAGGGCTGATCCTGTCACACTGGAATGAAAAGTGACCTTACGAGGCATAACCTGTGTGGCATAACTTTGAATCACGTTTGGGAGGGAGTACAGGTTGTCAGAGGTGGTTAAGGTGCTTAACTGACACACACTGGAGATCTGAGAGAAACAGAAAAAGCCAGGAGAAAACTGCAGCCCTCTGGAGGTCCTGCTCAGCTCCTGGCCCCGCACCAGCACCCTCCCATTGCTGCCCACTCTGGCACAGCTCTTCTGGAGGGGGCGATGAAGCTGACACTGAGGTGGCAATGCCCAGCCCACAGATCTCTAGGAACATAGCTCCTGCATCTCCCTGCACCACCATCACCTCCAGTGCTTTCTGGGAACTGCGTGCCCACCCATCATCACCATGGCTGGCGCTGGGCCCAGCACTCTCTGCCTTCCTGCCCTGGACACAGCCGAGCTGGGCCAAGTTGAGGATGTGACACTGAAGTGGTCATGCATGTGGTGATGGTGAACAGGGGCTCAACACCTCCCTCCAGACACAGCACCTCCCCAGCTACCTGCTCACGCAGCTCCAGGCTGCTGCCACCTCCCTTTTCTCTTTTTTTTCTGCTTGCATGGAGTTGGGTGGGGCACAAGTGCAGCAGGGTTTGAAACTCTGCGTTGCTTGGCACTTCCATCTGGGAAGGACGAGCAGCAGGGAACACGATGGAGAGGTGAGCTGGGAATGGGCTTGGTGTGCTGGCACAGCCCGATCCCGCACTGCCTCTGCCAGGTGGCCCTGCTGCCTATATGGGATCCTGGCCACCGAGGACTAGGGACTGCATCCATGGCACAGAGGGCAAGAGCCGATCACTGGAATCAGCATGGAGCAAAGAGGCCCATGACAACAGTGCTCAGCTTCACAGACTTTTATTTTTCACTCTGTACAGAACGCAGCTGCGATTGTAATAAGGCATCAAACGCACTATTGAACAGCTCATGATGGACCGTTTCACCCTGTTGTGGGTCCAAGAGTTTTACAAGATTAAACCAGTTGCTTTCTTAGTAAACTTTATACCCATTGCAGACAGATTTTTTAAAGAATTACAAAGACTAAAAAATTGTAAACACATAAAAAACCAGCAACAACTCAGCGTAGCTTCCTAGGAGAGTCTTAGGCATTTCTGCCACGGGGCTGGCTCCAGGCTGGCAGGAGCAGTCAAGGCTGGTGGGAGCCACACTGGGCACCCGTGGCATGGAGGGCTGGGACCATGCGATGACAGCCTCCATTCTGATGAGCATCCCCAGCAGGTGCCATGCAGCTCCCAATGTCCAGCCTCAGCCACAGCACCGGACCGAGAAAAAGGAACTGAGAACACAAGTCACCACAGGAGCTGTTTGGGCAGCAGGGAGCCATACACTGGCAGCGGTCGCCTCGTGTGGGGAATTTTCCCTTCCCGCAGGTCAGGGAAGCATGGACACCTCCAGTGGGAAAGCAGAGGCCAGGGCTGGGCCCAGCCGGCAGATGTGTCATGAGGTAGAAAATGGGAAAGTGTCACATTTGACAGTTGGGGTGGTCAGAAATAAACCGACTAAGGACACAAATCCTGCTGTGTTTCCAGGGTACTTGGAAATCCATACTCGGAATCCTGATCTGTTTAGAGGGCACCGAAAACCCACTGGGTATATGCCAAAATTTAGTTCCCCAAAAAAGGAGAAAACTCTCCAATGATTCAAGTGACAACTTTAGCCCAGGCAATGAAAAAACCACCAACAATTCTTCTCATATTTGTACCTTTAAAGCATTTAAATTTTGAGCAGGGAAGTCAGATAGCGAGGGTGCACGAGAGGGCAGTCAATGTCCCTTGGCCTCGCCCTTTGGTACCATCTCATGCAAGGTGAATGGTGTGAAGGCCTGTCCACTGGCCAGTGGGCTCGTACATTCATTTCCACTATCGGCCATCAGACAGCAACTGCTTTGGTTTCTGCCTGTGTTTGGTTTCACAGCACGAGAACCTGAGAGTCCAGAGGTTTTATACCACACCACCAACTCACACCATGCTGTAATTTGTAAAGGTGATCAGAGAAAAGCCCTGAGCATTTTATCTGCTAAATTCCTGCACTCTGACGGCTTTCCTTCACCTCTTTCATAGCATACACTTACACCAAAAAAAAGGAACTCTGTTAGTCCTGTTGTTTAAATTTTCTTACTCCTCACACTTCTGCAGTGTATATTTAGATTATTAGGTTGACTAAAGTTTCCTTAAAATGCTCAGGGAAAATTTCAGGATTCATTAAAGTATTGCAGGTTCATGATCTGTGACAGGCTTTTTACAAAGTGTCAGAAAACTTCTCACTTGACAATAACACACCGACAGTCAGAGGAGCGTTCCTTTTCCTAGTGCTAATAATCAGCATTAAGGCATGTCATGGTTTCTACAAGAAATCCGTGATCCATACAGCTTAAGCTGTCATCTTTCAGCAATAATGGAATGTACCCCAATTTCATGCATATGTATAGTTAAAAAATAAAAATAATAGCTCTCAAAACCTCCCGTCTCAGTTTTAGAGCTTCTGTCACATAGGTGAGAACATGGGGCCCAGGCAGGTGAAAGGGTTTTCATCCCCCAAGACATCCTTCTTCCACCCCACACCGTTTTGCTGACCCCAGCTCAGAACAATTTGCCCTCTCGCTTGGCATGGCTTTCCCTGGACCTGTGGAGGCTATGGCCAGCCCCTTCCCATCCTCAGGGCAGGCTGAGAGGAAGCGCTGCTCCCACATCCCCACCCTGAGTAAAGTGTCAAGCTCAGCAGGCAGCATCCACATTCCCCACCAGCAGGCCAGGGCAAGTGAAGGAGGAACCTTCCTGCTCTGCATCCAGATTCTCAGGCTAGCTCCTTCCTCACTTGGACTGATCACAACAGGCTGAAGACAGCTTCCAGATATAAGAAGACATTTCATGTATTTACCCTAGAGATTCAATCCGGAATCCCTGATGACACATCCAGAAGGATGTAAGCTCTTCAAAGATGACTGTGGAGATGCTGGTCACTGCTGAGCTGCTGCCTGTGAACATGCTGTGCATCACGACATAAACTGGGAGAATCATCTACTGCACAGCAGCAACCTCTAATAAGGCAGCTCATTTAATTAGTAACACTGACTTAAAGCTGCAGTTGGAGCAGAGAACATGTGAAGCAGGATCTCTTTTGTGAGGCCAGCGTTAAAGCCTGGGTACCACACTATGGTATTTACTGACCAAAGGCATGAATCCTTGGGCCCTCAGTCACAGGCACCCAGGCTAGCACCTGCAGCCAGCAAGCACAAGGGACTGAACTATTTGAGTCAGGCTTGGGTGCTGCAATTGTCTCCTGGCAAGAGAAGGGGAATGAAGAACCAAGTGGCAAAATAGCGTTCAGTCTCTGTGAGGAACCCACATTTCCACCATCCACTTGTTATTTTGAACTTTGTGCTGCCATATATTCCTGGGTAAACGGAATGTAAATCTCCTCACCCCTTCCCAAGAGAACTGTTCTCCTGTGTGTCACAGTGGGAAAAAGATATAATTTAAAAAATAATTCATATTCCTGATATTTGAGAGTTAACTCACAAATGAGTCACGTTTCTTCTAAGACTGCAGTCAGAGACTGCACAGACAGAGCTCTTCACCCATGTTTGGCTTTGTCAGGGACACACATATATATAACGTACATATACACATTAATAAGACACATATATATATATATACACACACATACATATATATGTATTAACCATTGCTCAGTAAGAACTGACAGTGGTGCATAGAACAATTTTTGTTGGTTTTCCCAGCACTATAAGAACGCGTCCATGTTCCACAGAAACTGGCTGACAATAAAGCAAATAGCATCAGTGGTACAGGTTTTTGGCTACAGTGCCATAGAACTAAGATTAATAGCAACAT
This sequence comes from Pardalotus punctatus, assembly GCA_013400915.1. Taxonomy (NCBI): domain Eukaryota; kingdom Metazoa; phylum Chordata; class Aves; order Passeriformes; family Pardalotidae; genus Pardalotus; species Pardalotus punctatus. The sequence continues at coordinate 238,335 of VZTX01002886.1, forward strand.
GTACCCTTGATCATGCCCTATGTTAAGTGAGTCTCATGTCAGCCAGTAAACTGCCTGATACTTAACCTCTGTATTTCCTGATGATTTATTCTTTACAAATAAATTGGGTTTTATTGAACGACTCTCAGAGAGCTCCTTCCTGACCTTTCCTTGCTGGTTATGAGATGGTTGACAGCCTAGTGACATAAAACTGAAGTTTCAAAAAGGACTAATAAGATGCAGACAGCCCCAGTATAAGCAAAGCCCTGCAGCTGGGCTTGAATTTCTTCTGGCATCTGTACTGAAGAAGTGTCCAGTCTCAGCATCTCCATGCTTTTTCAGTCTTTGGGTCTTTTGAGACTCCAAACAAGAGGTCTGTTAATTCATGTTATGGCAGTTTTCATACAAAGACATCTGTCCACCAGGAGCTAAACTTCTTTTATATGGGTCACTATAGCTATCAGAAGTTAATGACAATCAATCATTGCTAATCTGAACTGAAATGGAGCCACTGACCTCAAGCTGAAAGAGCCTTTTGTCTCCTGCCAAGACCATGAGCCATATGGTTTCCTGCCCTTTGCCTCTTATTTTATATTTTAAATAATCATCACTAATTGTACACTTGTTTGAAAATACGGGAGGTTTGTGGCCAGTCACGACCAAGTGATGTTGTCTCTTCCCATAGCTGTCACTCAATTGAAGAGAAGGGATCTACTTAAAATTAAAGAATAAAAAAGCACCTCTTAATGAAATATTAGCCCTGGTATTTGGTTATTGGTCCTGCTTCTATTCTGCTTACATTCTATCAAGTAGACTGTTAATAATCCTGCAGGCTTCAAAAACTAACAGCTTCCAAAGTGTCAAGGTCATTCTTGTTCTATATGGGAGTAACAAAAAAATTATATAGGCAAGACACCAGTGGAATGTTTTATATTAGGATAAACGAGTATCTGAGGAACCTACTTATCACAAATCTCTTTTTATTCAGTGGTTTTCATTATTTTATACCATTTGCATTTCGTCTGGCACATTTCCCCTTTACAACAAGTACTCATATATTGCAAACATTAGATTATAGAGCTTAAGATAAAACCATTCTTGTCAGACAAATAAACTGCATTGCCAGCTATCTTTAGCTGCATCTGCTTTCTTTAATGAAACATATTTTCCTGTAGAAATGCTGCCTTAAAAATCATGACCACACTAATTATCTATGGCAAGCACATCTTCCTCAACTAACGACAGCTCGAGCATATTATCATTTGCTCCAGACTTCATTCTAAAATTGAAAGACCCATACAGCTTTGCAGACTCCTTGGAGGATGCAAACCTGCTCCTCCGGTACAGCTCCCCTTTCCACATGGACATCATCAGCAGGCTGGAGAGCACCACGCCCCCCAGGGTTAAGAGACACAGACCAGCGATAACACAGCGGTCCAAGTGAGCACCGATCCTTGCGCTCTCGTTCTCCAGCCTCTCCATCTCCCGGGCAGCCACGGTGTTGGGATCCACAGTCACATCTCTGGGTACCACGTAGGAAATTATCACCAGCAAAATGCCACTAACCAGGAACAAAATGGCACTAATGAACCCATAGTCAACGGATTTCCCGGCCGCTGCCTCCGAGGCAGTGTCGTCCTCCTCAGAGACCAAGGAAGGAGAATCGTGCACCCATGCAGGTGGCAGCTCCCTGCAGGAATGCTGCTGCAGAGGGGCATCCTGGCCACCTGTAGGAGTGGGGGGACTTCTTGCATGCTCCAGATTTACATTTTCATCCACGTAGGTGAACGATGTCTCAAGTTCCTGGACACAGCAGCAGGCTTTCTTCTTCCCTCCGTCCTCTTCCCTCGGCAAGCGCTCGTCTGGGTGGCAGCGCTGGGAGGTGCTGGAGGGTGCGGGGTGCTCCTGGGGCGAGGTGCCCAGGGAGGAGGGCTGGGCTGCCAGGGGGGACTCAGCCACAGGGCCCCTCTGCAAGGGTTTGCCATGCCGTTCACAGTGCAGGGCTGCCACGGCAGCGGCTGCTCTAGGGTCCACCTCACCCCCCTCATGCTGCTGCTGCTCAAAGGGATGGGAGGGCAGGCTCCAGCTAGTAGCAGTGCCCAGGGGCACCTGTCTGCTCTCCTCGGCCAGGTAGAGAAGCTCCATGCAAGCCATCGACCTCGTCCCCGCGAGCCTTGCCTCCTGGGCTACGGCATCCTCCAGCAAATACTGCTCCTGACCTGCAGAAGCGGCTGCACAGTACTGGCGCTGCTGTATCCCAGAAATCTTCTACTTTTTCACCAACGTTTTGTTAGGGACATGGCTTGTGTCAGCTGTTAAATGATTAAACAAATCCTCTCTGACATTCATTTCTTTTCGGTCTGCAAATGAAATAGCAGAGAGGGAGAAAAACAACAACAAAACCGAACCCGACAACCTCACGATGATACATTAATAAACCAGAGGGAAGATAACGCAAATGTAATACATCAGCCCTCCTCTCAACTGTCCGAGACAGCAAACACGATTGTTTTAACCATGCATTTAAAACTGCAATCCTCTTGCAGATCCAAAATCTATTAAGGAATCTAATCAACCTTTGACACTACTATCCAATTAAGGCAGGAAGTATCTACAGAGCACAGGGTAACCAGAAAAACTGCGTAAAATGCCAGAGAAAAGACATGTCTGTTGTTTTAGAAGCATGTAACTCCCATCCCCCCCCCCCC